>JAXGGA010002758.1:0-115245 GCA_038373865.1 Uloborus plumipes | reverse complement strand
CAAATGGCAAGAAGCTAAACGCAGCCCCTTTGAAACAAACCATTGCCGGAACAGTCCAAGCTGGAGGCAGGAGCATTATGGTCTAGGGAATATTTTCCTAGAATTCTATGGGTTTACTGAACATTGTGGAAGGCACAAAGGATCAATACAAGTATGCATTTGCGGACCATGTCCACCTCTATATGAATATTGTTTACCCTCAGGATGATGTCCTCTACCAGCAGGCCAATGCGAAGTGCCATACAGTTGCCAGCGAACATTCGTGGTTCAAAGGGCATCATGATAAGTTTACCATTCTCCCAGGGTCAGCAAACTCACCTGACTTAAGCCCAATCGAGAATCTGCGGGTCCATCTCGATTGGGTTGTTCGCGCCATGGATCCTCACCAACGTAATCTAGCGCAGCTTACCACGCAATTGAAGTCGGCATGGCTCAACATCCCAGTGAACACCTTTAGGTAACTAATTAACTCTCTTCCTGAACGTCTCGCAGCAGTCCGTTCTGAGAAAGGTGGTTATTCTGGCTTTTAACAGATGGTCACATTAATGCGACTGGACTGTGTATATCCAAATTTTATCATGAAACCTGTATAAAGTGAACCGTTGAGGTTGCAGGTAGGTTTTTGATTGAAACAGTCTTTAGGTAAGTATAAATTGCTATTTTAGGGTTGATATTATGCGTTTAAACCAAATGTCTAATGAAATGGGAGAGGCATATAATCTGGCATACCCAGTAAGAGCATTTCTTATTATTTCCTTGAATGTTTTAATAGTATAGACAAATGTGCAAACACTTTGTCATTGATGAAAACCGCATCGGTCAATGATGACAATTCGTTTTTTTTTTCTTGCGTACAGGCCATTTGTAGTTTTCGATGTTAGAGCTGTTTACATAACTTTAGCTATTATTGAAAAAACAACAGGTGTGGGGGGTTGTTGACATAGGGATATAAAGGAAAAACATAATTCTAAATAAATCTTAAATATATATTTTTTAAATATAAATTTTCTTATCAGCTTAAGACTTTAAAAAGCAGACATATAGGCGCATATGACCTGATCCGCAAGGCGTTGAGCTCTGAACTGGAAAGTTCTGGCTTCGATTCTAACCGAACGAAAATCCTTTGTGTTAACTAAGGGTGACTACTTATATTAACCCTACACTGCATGGTGTTGCCAATTGGATACATGGACAATTTGTCCTCCTTATGAATTGCAGAATGTAGTCATAAGACAACTCAATGCATTAAAAGCAAGTATTGGGTATATTTAAAGCAATTATCACCATTTATCCTCCATACATGGCAGTTGGCAGCATGAATGAATCCATATGGATAGCTTTTAAAATCATATAAACTACCAAGTTTTGAAATTATTTTTTACAATGAAATATTTTTCTTTGTCTTTTAAAAAAATAACATGAATAAAATAAACATTTATCTTTCGTTTAGGATGCGTTTTACATAAAAATAATTATTTGGAAAAAATCTAGGACATAATACATGTCTGTAGCCATTCAGCAACATTATGCAGTAAGCATCCAGAGAACACTTCGATTCATCTCTGTAGTTCATGAAATATGTGCTTTGTTTATGTTCCGCGCTAGCTTCTTTCTCTTTTTGGGAGGTATAAAATAATCATGTGGACCCAAAAGTGGTACTTTCGGCTGTTCTACTGTTTATTAGACCTTGCAATTATCAATGCTTAGGTGATGTTCAACAGAGTTAACAAACAAAAAATCAATAGGGAAAAGCCTTCAAACGTTTTCATTTTAGACTTCAGTTAGCACAAACGTTGTGCTTACACGGACAAGTAAAATCATTAATAATTTTAAAATATAGTTTAAAAAAAAAACTAAAAAATACGCTTTTACACAGGAATGCGCTGCGATCATCACGGGTTTCCCTCTGATTTTCAAAACTACTGAATATCCGTACTTAAGTTTACATGCATTTATAAAACATCAACATGCAATACAGTTTAGCCTTTAGTATTAAAAATAATATTAAATATATTACTTTTATATTTGCAAAGAACGTAAATTTTATATTTTATTCATAGTTACATAAATACATATAAGCAAACCCACATGTGAAATTAATAAAAGCGTATTAAAAAGAGGGAGACCATTAGCTATATAGAAACTAGTTATAAACCAAAAAAAAAAAAACAGAAAGCTTGCGCGAGAGAGCCTCCAAAAGATATCAGATTTGACAGAATTGATCATCGGAAAGAATACAGTACAAATAAACAATGATGTAAAATGTCAAAATGTAAAGGATTACAAGAGTACAGTGCACCAAAGGTTCAATTCCTCCTTTTTTTTTTTTACAAAAAAAAAAACTAATTTCAAGACTATCATTTAAAATCATTTTTATCTTTTGAATGCATGGTGTAGCCATTTGGCAACAAAACTATTTTTAATTAGAAAGTGGAGAAAATTTAGAGTTAAATTTTTAAATATTTTTCCATGTTTTTTATTACATTGACAAACACATATATTTTTTTCTAAGAAAAATAAAAAATCATGCAGTGTAGGGTTAAAAACTGAGTATCTTTCTAACTAGCTGTCTTTCTATCTATGTCACGCTTCTTTTTCCTGAACGCCGAACAACTGAAAGTTGAACCAATTACCGATAGAATATTAATTTTTCAGGCTTCATTAGTTTTAATTATATAATTATACGATTTTAATTAACGAAGATATCAATTAATAAAGAGTCAAATTTAAAGCGATTTGTCCTAAATGATTAAATATGAAATCCATTGTTACAATGAAACAGTAATAATAATGATATTAAGAATTTTGAATGAAGGCTTAACTAAATCAAACATGAAACTCTTTAGCGGGCCACGTATGTAGTACTTTTATTGCTAGCTACTTGTAATTTTTTGAAGTATAATTTAGTTGAAAATCCATCTACTTATATCAAAAACTGAGCATCTATCTATGTCTGCTTCTTTCCTTTGAGCGAGCTGAACCTGCTGAAACTTTCTTCAGCATTTTAAAAGCACAAAGCATCTCAATAATTCGAATGCTTTTCTGATGGAGGAAAAAAGTAAACGCGTGAAGCGCCTCGTAGCGAACCGCCTTGGCGGCGAGTAGTTTGTCGAAACTTTCTTTGCTACTTTAAAGGCGCGAAGCACTCGTGCACCATCAGGTGACGCAGTTAATGCTTGGGGCATTAGCGTGCAACGTGCATAGTATGTCTTGAAATCTTATAAACATTAAATTATATCAAATAATATATCAGAATGAGGTAAAAGTAGGGGGGGGGCATAATGCATCAACATACCGCAGGAAGCTAATCTAGCTGCCCTGGCAGCTGGTATCTTATAATATATCAAAATTGGAGCTAGTATTATGCTCATTTTCTGTATTAAACCTTTCTTTTATTTTATCCATATATAATATTTAGCATAAAAACATTAATGGTTTGCCGAAAAGACATTTTATTTTTAACCTGGTGGTTTTTTTAGATATAAATTTGGAGATTTTGCATTATTACAATTACAAAATTTAATGGACAGCTGTTCTTTTTTCTTGCAATATGTTGAATACGCATTCAGTTTAATATTTTAATTAGACTCTTTGTTTAAATATCTTTATTACTATGATTAGACTCTTGAGAAGTAAACATAATAAGATTATAGAAAGAGAACTGAAAGCTTTTTTAGAGTTATTTTTCACTAAACCACATGCTATAGAGTAGTATATTCTAGGGCATTTCATAAGAAAGGTAATATATTGCGAACTGTTTTATAACTCTAAGCTTCTATATACGAGGAAAACTTAATATAACAGAAAATGCTTCGTCAAGGAAGATAATATAAATTAAGGGAAAAAAAACGCTGTGGGAACTCCTGTGAAAATAATTTTTCGTTAAAAAAGGACATTTAAAAGGTGCTTCAAATGTTAAACATTTTTAATGAATCTTTGTCTTATATAAAGGTCTGATGAATTTAAAAGTTTTCTGAAATGTTTCAAATTTTCTCATCTTCAATCACATCTAAATTCAATTAATCTATATCCGGAGACTATCCATTAGACTATCAGTTAAGGTAATGAATCCTAAATACATTAAGTCATACGTTGAGTAAAGACAAGAAATATCACATCAAATTTAACAAAGAGTAAATAAATAGTCATCAGAGTTCGCTAGTGCGAACCCGGAATTAAATACGCACTGTGCCGCGTTTACTTATTCGAAAAAACAGTCTGAAATATTTAAAATAAATTACCACAGAAACGTCAGAAGCAAATTCTTGTATTCGTTGATCTGCATCACGTGAAGTTAATTTAGCACATTATCATTGTCAAGTCAAACTCGAAGAGGGCCAATAATATGTTGAATATATATAAGGCTAAAATAGGTGGAGATATGTACTAAAAGCAAAATAAAAAAATAAATGCTGGGAAGTTCAACTAATGCCGCTTTCCGGAGCAAACACACTCTGGTTGGCAATAAAAAGGCAAGCTTTGATTAATCTATCTAATTTCAAAATCGTTTTCTGTAATAAGAAAAAAAGTCCTCCATCTCTTAAAAAAATATATCATTTCAAAATTACGTACAAAATATATTTCTTTGCCGAAAATGGCCGAGATAAATAACATTCATTCTTCAGGAGAACATTCTAACTCTTTCAGCATTTACTGCTTTAAAAATCTGATAACAATATATAAAGAAGATTTTCATTAAGTTAAATAAGAACAGTGAAGTAAAAAACATTACAAGAGATGTCTTATAATGATACAAAATCAAGCGTTGGAGATGAGAATCTGAAAACTTTACAGAAAAGGTCAACGTCCTCCGTACTTACGACTTTTCACATTACAAGGGCAGTGAAGAAGGCTTGTGTTTTGAGGTTCAAACCAGGACCATATCAAATTTGATCCAAGACACTTAGAGATATTGTATTTGGATGGAACTTGAAGAACTTAATTACCACAATAGCTTTAACGTTTACCAAGAACCATTAGCGTACGCGGAGGATCATCAGCTAGAATGTGTTCAATATCTACTCCAGAATTAAAATTACAACGTTTTACCAATAAACCAACCATGGCGCCTATAAATTCATAAATCATGGTAAAACAGTAGTTACTGTTTTTTAAAGTTGTGGTGGGATCCTTTGATCGAAATGCCAAATAATTTTCGCAGTTTCCTCCTACTCAATACACAAATGAGAAACGATGACTTTCATAAGCATTCTACGAAGCCATTCGTTGGAACCGCAGATGTCATAATAGAAAATTTGGTTTTCTCAGTGTATCACATTCAGCATCTTGAGTAATTAAATAAATTTGTAAAAACGGATGTATAGGTATACTGCCATGCTAAGGACAAAAGTCGCACCTGCACTTATTAACAAAATTGAGTTATCGCCAACATGTGGCTCTTTGTGACATATTTTATCTAAATGAAAAATTATATGATCATTTGAGAACGGAAATATTTTTTAAAAAAATTCTGAAAAAGTGTCATCTGAATCTAATACATGGGGACGCAAAACTTTAATGAGTAATATCTCAGTTTGAGCTCAGCTGCAGATACCACTTTTGCGCTTAGCACGGCAGTATATTAAGCATATTTTTTGGCAATAATTTTTTTTTAGATATATATTTTTAAAAAGTATTTTTTGATTATTAAATAAAGCAGAGCATTCTACTTTTAAAACATGTTAATGATAACTACATTGAACAAATCTCAAAAATCACACAAAAATCCGTGATCTGCATTCATTGTGAATAAATAAGAACTTCAATTTAAAATAAACGTTAAAATTAAAAACCTATTTAAAACGCGTAACTGAGATCTTAGCAGTCACGTCCCATTGAGAAATGCGCGAATGAAGAACAGCAATTATCCTCCAGTTAGTCCGAAAACTTCTGCCATCAAACGGGAAAAGGAGAGGTTATCCTAGAGATTTAGGAAGGGAGAATGCGGAAAATATACTGCCATTAAACTAACACCCACTGGAAAATGAATCACTCTCCAAACTACGGAATTAAACTTCATCTCATATTCCCTAATAAATGTTTGCCGAACTAAATTTACTATTTGCTGAATTTTATTGGGATATCAATGAAATAAATGCGTGCAAGAGGGTTTTCAAGATTGGTCGAGGTAAGGTTTTAATGATTTTGTCTAGTGTCGGTTATAACAATTAACGTATTGTTTTTTCTATATGTTTAAATATATACATGGCTTAAGTTTACTGTCCGTTGTGTAAAATAACTATTATTTGACGAAATGTAAGGCGAATTGCAGTTTTCAGTTAGTGTTTCTGGTTAAACCGAGGAAAAATGATATAAGAATGCTTTAAAAAACTAAAATCCTTCAGTGGGCAAAACATATACTAGGTTAGATCGGGGCATGTTTATGCACGGGCATGTTCCGTGTTGCGCAAGTTCGTACGCAAGTAAACATGCCCTTGAAGCTTTTTTGCGACGTACTGTATCAAACCTATTTTGTATTTGCAGCCTAGATAGACTTGAAAATAATCATTCAAGGTTTAATTGAGTAAGAAATTCGTTTCAAGTAGCTTAACAATCATAGTTATGTCTTCATGTCTATTCGGCTTTAATTTTATAGAATAGTCTGCCCATTATAAATGTTCTTTGTTTTATAGATGATATTATAGAAATATGTATAGATAGAACACGATTTTTTGAAAATATTACGAATTTATGAAAGCATGTAATACAAATAAATTATTTGAATAAAAAAGGGACATTAATAATACATTCAGAATCAACTTGAATGCATTTTCTCTACATCTAATCTATGTTTAAGAACATCTATAACAAAAAACCGACAAATATATTTTTCTTAAAAAGAGCATTAAAATCCTTCTCCGGAAATTATTATTTTCTTTAAGAAAAAAAACTAAGCCATCGACGAAAGAACTTCTAAAAAGGAGAAAAGAACCTTTTTTTACGCGATTTAGAGTTGATGAATTCTTTCATGAAAAATGCAAATTATAAAAAGTGGATGCGATTAAAAATGAAACTCCAGATTCCAATAGGGGATTAAATGCTAAATCATGTTTCAGAAGAACGATTTCTTGAGGATTTTTTTCTACTTAGAGAAATATTATTCTATCCTAGTTAAACGAATAAGTTTATGATAATAAGATATTGTTATTTTTAATAAAGTCTCTAAAACGTGTTGGATATTGAATGCATAAAAAAGAAAGAAAGAAATCAAACTAATACCTCTGCTACTGCATTTAGTTTAAGAAAGAGTAAGCCTTTTTTTCAACCATTATTTTACATCATTTGAATGGCAATCCACTTTTATTGATGTGTTTACTATATCGGTGATGTGAAAAGGTTGGATATCATTCTACAAACGATACCTGAACAGATTCGCTTGTAGACCAGTTTGCATTAACTAAAGCCAGCTTACTGAAGGTCTTTACAAACTGCATTTAGTTTAAGAAAGAGTAAGCCTTTCTTTCAACTAATATTTTATATCATTTGAATGACAATCCACTTTTATTGATGTGTTTACTATATCAGTAATGTAAAAAGGTTGGATATCATTCTACAAACGATACCTGAATAGATTCGTTTGTAGACCAGTTTGCATTAACTAAAGCCAACTTACTGAAGGTCTTTACAAACTGCAAAGAGAAGAAAGCTACTACAGACATAATTTTTTTCTTTCTCCGTGGTAGGGGGGAATTTATGGTAGGCCAATTGAAAGGGCTTGGAAGATGAAGGGGTTATGTGACAAAACAGAAGTTGCGACTTATTAGAGTTCAAAGTTTTATTGTTGTTGTTGTTGCAGCTTTTTTGTTTTCTGGTTTTGTCACTAGTGTGCGTATAAAGTTGGTCTAATGACATCTACTCTTTGATGTGCCAAATATTATTTGCTTACCTGTATCCGTTGCTTACCATTATCCAGATAGTTCATTTTTTAAAATGTAACATAGCCCCTTCATCCTCTAAGCCCTTCAATTATGTTATTATTTATTGTTGATATTTTTATCACGAATGATATATTATATTCTACCTGCTTTAGGTCGGTAAATTATATTTCGTTTGTAACCGGTAAGAAACTAGTTATGAAGCCTTCTTTATGATTCTTTGACGTGTAGTCTGGATCTTTCAGCGTTTCTTATCTCCTATTTGAACTAAGAAAACTGTAATTATTTTCCCAAAATTGGCTTTAGTTTCCTTTTAGTTTTTTTCTTTTTTAACGATCAGGGAATTGTTTTTTGCTTTCATTTGACTGGGCTCCTCTAAGACCACCAGATTTCGTCCGCCCCTAAAGGTGCGTGGCCATTCCTCTTTTCTGGAGGAATCCGCTCCTCTTGGGAGGTGGAGTTCATGTTTTGCACCTCCCCCCCCGCCCCCCAGCGCAATTTGGGATTGCGAAAATAATAACTTGTATTAAAGATGTTAAAATTCAAAACGAATCTTTTAATGGCTTTCTGCGACCATAATCTAAACCGTGCTTCTTTGCAAATTGTAAAATATAAGTTCAAAGATTTCAAGCCTTTTTTTTCAAACAAAGCAGTTTTTGTCGAAAGTATTCCATTCAAAACACATAACATTCCAGGGTCTCGTACCTACCACAACTTGTGGTTAGATAGGGTATCTTGGATGGTTCCCTGGAGCCAGCTCTGTTTTCTTTACCACACTTAGATGAATGGCTGTGCAACCCTGATTTTCCAGAAACCTCAGTGGTGTCAATTTCAAAAAGAAATTTTGATGTCTTCATGACCACGATCTATTTAACGTGCAGGAGTCAATACAAAAAGACTCTTTAACCAGTAGAATGGAACTCGTGAATCTCCAGTTACGACCATTACTATATTGAGTGTCAAATAGGCAACAACGACGCCTACAATATAAATGTGCATGTTATTTCTAAGATTGTTTTTCCTCATCCCTATTCAGCAAAAGGAATAATCTCCCGCTAGGCGAAATTATTTTTAAGAAGTCCATACCAACTTTTCAAGATTTCACCTGCAGAAGGTAAACATACACACTGTTAAAAATTCGGGAAACTTTTATGGTAAATATTACTGTAAAATGTTGCATTTACAGTAACGAAAATATTTACAGTAAATTGTACCATAAAAATCATAGAAACGATTACAGCGCCAGTTGATAAACCACGTGAATTACTGCGCGAAGCACTTAATACTCAATTTCTGTTCGCCATGCGTGGTCTGTTTGGTACAGTGGATAGGGAAGGGAAGTGCGATACCCGCGTCTCGGGTTCGATCCTAGCTGATCGCATCTTGCGTTTTTTAACTCTACTTTTCTCTACCGTAAAATTTTACAGTAAAATTGGATTTTACGGTGAAAGTTACTGGCAACATGGATGCCAGTAACTTTTACCGTAAAATTTCAGGAAAACAGTGCAGGTGATTCTTCGCAAATAATAAGTTCAAAAATATCTGCCGGTAATATTCTTATATAAGAAAGTCCCGTAATCGGCATTGAGCAGTTACCATGGATGAAAAAATTACTGGAGACTTTCGCTCCCCCTTCAAAAATATCCCTAAAATGTAAAGACGACACTACAATCTATTGAGGCCAAAGTGAGACGCCTTCCAATTTCGTTGCCACATCTTCTAAGGAGCCGCTTTTATCTGATTCATTCAATCAGTATTTGCAGCACTCTTCAGGTCCAGGTCTCAAGCAGCTTTATCAGAATATCCACAAAAAATCTTATTTTGAATTTTTCTCTCTTCTTATCAGTTAGTGTTATTTGTCTGAGCAGAAAATCAGTTCAGTACTTATACCATTTGAGGACACATTGATTTGCATAATTTTAATATAATTTATACCAGAACACGTCTTCGAAATATGAAAAAATATTATACTGAATGTTATGTGATGCTCGTATAAAATATAAAACGTATTTTTTGAAAAGAAAAGAGAGAGAGAATAAGAATATTATTTGCGTTGGCATTTTACATAATTTAAATGGAAATTAAAGATATACATTTTAATTTTTTCTTAATGCGGTTGCAAAAGAGTTATCTCACGTAGCAAAATGTATTCTTAATGACAAAAATAATACATCCAACTCTACAAAGGTTTGCATAGAAAAAAAGAAAACAGCAGCAATAATCAAATACATGGCTCAGTTTTTTTTTTTTTTTTTGTTCACTGAACGTCAGTTTATGTGTTTATGAGCGCAATAAATGAAAATGCTGCTGAATATCTTGACACAAAAGAAGAACTATTTAAACAACGTATAAACTGCTTTTTCTACTCTTTAATTCAGTTCTAGTTATCTAGTCCATTTTCTTAGATAAAATACGATTATTTCACACAATACTAACCACCTTCCAAATGAAAACAAATGATTCGCCAATAAGAATGGTCAGATGCCCACTTGGGTTACCATTAAGGTCTTGTTTTCCTGATAGATATAAATGGCCTTATTTTTTGCATCAGGGACAATGGGCACTTTTCTGCTTTTCGACCAGTCCCCTAGGCCACATCATGGATTACTATCGGAATAAAGAATTCCTCCTTCCGATAATGTAAGCATCAATTATTTTTTCTGATAATAAAGTAACGGATATGTTCAATAAAACTCTAATTAAATACTTACAGGATAATGTAACAGAACAAATGATCTGAATGGGAATTTATAGGAGATGCTTTTGAATGATACTACTCTACTTTCGTCAAGAAGTAACATTGTAATCCACAATTATTTGAAAAAATAAACTTAATTTAGCCTCACACTTTTTATTAAATATATACTTATTAAACATGCTACGCTTGAATCTTTGCTTTATTTATTTTTTTACTTTTAAACAATAGGCTGGAAAATAAATAAATAAATTCTAAGAAACATCGAAGATTTTCATGTAAGTGTCAAAAAAAAAACTAAATTAAGACAGCCGAAGTTGCAGACAGACATAGATGTTAAGCAATAACTTTAGATAGGCGAATGTACTTCCAAAATTTTATTGGCACTGCTAATATTCTAAAACTACTTTAAAAATATTGCTATTCGATCTTCAATAAGCTATAGTGTATATAGAAGTTGTAGAATGATAAGTAAAACACGTACAAAAAATGAAGAAAATCAAATAATGTTTTTCATTTTATCACGGCTCCGAAAATTTTTGATTTTGCAAAAAACGCGGTGCTAAACTACCCGACATTGAAAATGCAGCACCAAAAAGGGTACGCAAGAAAATTATGCAAATTTTAGGGTAGACGCACCTCGCCGAGTTATACAAACGTTGTGAAATACTCAGCTTCCTAGCACACGTTGAAGAAGATAAATGAAAAAGAGCCCATTGTATAGAAAATGATGGAACTATGTGCCGATATATCTCTTATAAAAATCTTCATTGACGTTTGGTGCTTGTTCTATAGGACTCGTGTAGTAGCATAGAATCCCATGTTACCGTCCACTGAAGAAGTTCTAGCTTTCGGAAACCTTTACTATGGGCATTGGGCATGGTGGTTAGACTGAAAACTACAGGATGGTCCTCACGTAAATCTCAGCTGACGTACACTAGATGGGTGCACAGTGGCAACGCCTCCTAAATACTGAATGCCTAGTACATTTGCTTTGCTACGGTCATCGTTGGTTCCATTTTAAGCGCCACCTTGCGGCAATCCGATAATGCCGCTGGTTTTTTTTTATTGGTCAATTTTTAAATTTAAATTCAAAAATGAACCAATCGTTAATTTTTCGAAGAACTCCGTTCGATGGCGCAGTGCTTTGTGAACCAAGGGCATTTTTCAGCTATTGGCGATGAATCCAAACAATATTCGAATTGAATTTTTTAATTTGTTGATTTTTAAATTTAAATTTAGAAATGAACCAATCGTTACTTTCTCTCTCTCGAAGAACTCCGGTAGGTGGCTGCGTATCGTGAACCAAGAACGAAATTTCGCTCTGTGCTAAAAATCAGAAAGTTGCAGCCATTTAGTATTTAGGAGGCGTTGACAGTGGCTGGGACATAAAAATGTGGCACATTTGAGAGGTCATGTTGCAGCCAGAGCTGCTTCAGTACGCGTGGATTAAGCCCATTCACCACACCCTACAGCATGTACTCTACAGTGATGCTTGTTGTCTGCACTCATGGCGTCTGTTAAGAAAGCTGGCATTGATTATACGGCACAGACACCCGCGTCTTCAATGGCAACGGAATAGAGCTTCGTAGGTGACGGAATTTGGGAAGGGTCGTGTTTTTACAGGAATCCTGCTTTTGTTTTTGCAACGATAATCCCCGCATACAAGTGTGACTTCAACGTGAAAATAGTAGGCCAATGATGGCAGCAATTTTTGTGAGACAACAAGGCATCATGGATGAGGATGCGATTGCGTATTATTACAGGTCACCTCTAGCTTCTATTCAAGGTTCTATGACAGTATAACAATCCGCGTATGGTGTGTTGTGACTAGTGACATTTTCTACTGCGACGGAAATCCAAAAAAGAAGAAAAAAAACATTTTCTAGCGAGATAAAACTCAACTACGCACTGATTACATTTGTCAACGTGATCTGCAAAGTGTACAACTGCTTGATTGGGTATGGTATGTATTGAGTTAGCATCTATAGGAACGCATTTGGGATGTGATTAGATGCCGTTTGCAGACCTTGCCACTAATGCTTTCCGACGATGAATTGTGGTAAATGCTTGGCAGGGAGTAGAAAACCACTCCTCAAGACGCTATATATACTCTCATTGGCTGAGTACCTATACGTGTTACTTTGTTTATAGACGCCCACGGTAGTCTTCAAGAGCAGACACTATTCTCGCTCTGTATTATGAATGTCATTTCTACATAAATAAAGCCTTATTGTACGCTGCTGTTTTTTTTTTCTGTTTGCCAAAGGTTCATAACTTTCGAGCCACCGTCTTAGTGTTACATTTTTAGTCTCAGGTAGTTTGTAATTAGTAGTAATAAGTTACAAAATATAAAAACTTGACTTTTAAAAAATTCTGATTAAGACAGGTAAAAAGATAATTTCAAATTAAAATGTAACTACATGTAATCTGTTGAATAGTTTGAAACATATAATTTTAGATTTTATAAAATTATTTTAAAATATCAAAGATAAATAGTTTTGTTTTAACTTGGTCTTAATGAAAGATAATTTCGTAATCATATAATACATAATGCACACACACAGTATTTTATTTCTAACCCTGCCTTTCACAATCCTTAAAGTATAAACTACGCTTAAAAATTGTAGGAGCAAAAGTAATTGATTTCTTATTGAAAACAAAAGATTTACTCTGAATAGATAATCTATTGACGTTTAATTTGCTGACAAATTTTAAATAAACCCTTCTTAAGAATTCCGTATTGATCATCTGTCCAAATTAGATAACGGTTTCATTTCTTTATCGAAAAACAATCAAGAGGCCTTTGGATAAATTGATATCTTTTAACCAAATGCTTTTCAAAAATATTAGATATCTGATTCATTTTCTGATAGAACATTATTTGATTAGGATTATTGAACATTTCTTCCCTTTTCTCAGAAACATAATGCGAAAATTAATTTAATGTATCGAACTAATTTAGAATTTGCAGCGTATGCTTACGCTTTTTGAATGAATCTGAAGAACAGTATTTGATTAATTCTGTATTATGTTTTAGAACAAGGACATAGTACTTCAAAACTTTCAACACTTTTGTACGATTCGGGCTCAATTAAATTATCAGAAAAAAAGAAGTTTTTAAAGGAATTGGTTTAAAAATGAAAACTAACATTTTTAGCTATTAACATTGCATGCATGTATTTCATTACAAATGCGAATAAGAAATTGTCTTCCGCATTTAGGATTATTTGAAAGCTGGCAAATTACTGCGTAAACGTGAAAGTCATTGTAATATTCTGTAAAATAATCAAACAAAAATATTTAAACGAATATTTTAGGTTATGATATAAAGTACTGTAGGGAATATGTAAGATTCTGAAAAAATGTTTGAATAAGGGTTAGCAAAGTACAAACTGAAACGTTGGCTTGTTTGTGTAATCGAAACCAGAACATCTATTACAAACTTAATCGACACGTATATTACTGTTGTATAATTTAACCCGTAACAGGGGAGGTGAAAAAGATGGACATAACAGGGGACGTGAGGTCTCAGAAACCCCTGCGCTACTTTTTATTATTGTTATATTTAATTTCATAATTTTAATTTTGAAGATACAACCCTTATATAGTTTTTTTTTAATTTTAAATTAAAAAAAACTTTCATTGAGGATTTTGCAAAACCTTAAAGTTTTTAGAGACAATTCATATGCTGATTATCAATCATATTTTACTGCTAATAATAAAAATGGATTAAATGTTTATTAATGACTTAATTTTATTTACGTAATATGTACAGATTATTTTAGCAATCTGGCTAGGCAAAACGTGTGATAGAAACTACATTTTTCTTAAACTGGAATATTCATGGTCTTAGAAAAATCTGTAGGGTTAAAATACACTAAAAACAACATGCAAGGGAGACGAACTAATATTTTGACGTAGGATAAGAAAATGCTTGCAAATTATGTAGTTGTGAAATTGTATCAACATTAGTTTTGAGTTTGGGGCGGCGATTGTGTCAAAATTAAGTAAATGAAAATATTACTAATTAAAAATATATATTATATATACAATTAAAAAAATATACGCTAATACTGAGAAGAAGTACTGCAATTTGGGATGAAAAAACGCATTTGTAAGGTACATTTAGTATTTAAAAGTACTTTTCTGCACAGCATTTTACTATCAAGTTTTGTATGCATTTGTTTTTTTGAAAAATAGCACCTAAATACGGTTTTTAAAGTTGATTTACACAAGCACACACACACACACACACACACACACACACACACACACACACATATATATATATATATATATATATATATATATATATATATATATATATATATATATATTATATATATATATATATATATATATATATATATATATATATATATATATATATATATATATATATATATTATATATATATATATATATATATATATATATATATATATATATATATATATATATATATGTATGTATATATATATATATATATATAAACAGATCAGGTGAAAACTTTTAGTCGTCAAAATATGGATACCTATTTTACCAAATAAATTGCATTAACTTGATTTTATATACTTTACTTTAACACTTTCAGGTCTGAGCCTTTTCGACCGCGCATCTCCCTTTAGACTGGGGTTTTTTGTCGCCTTTTCGTGGTTTTTTTAAAAAAAATCTGGTATGAGTCCCATACTACTTCCTTTTACGTGTAAATTTCTTTGTGGACTAGATTAGCTTCCTGCGGCATGTTGATGCATAATGCCCCCCCTCTCTAACTTTTACCTCATGCTGAAGTTATATTATTTGATATAATTTAATGTTCATTCGATTTCAAGACATACCACGCACGTGGCCCGGCGTTGCACGGGTACTTCGTGCCTTTAAAGTAGTGATGAAATTTTCAAGAAACTACTCCCCGCCAAGGCGGCTCGCTAACAGGCGCTTCACGCCTTTACTTTTTTCCTATATAAAAAAATCATTCGAATTATTGAGATGCTTCGCGCTTTCAAGATGGTGAGGAAAGTTTCAGTAAGTTCAGCTCACACAAAGGAAAAAAGCAGACATAGATACTAAGGCAGGGATTCAAGTGAAACACCATTGCAATCGCTTCGAATTGCAATCGCTACTGGAAGTGAATTACATTATCATCAACTTAAATTGGCACTGACGTCACTACGGGTGGAGCCAATAAGAGCTCACAAGCAGTCAGTGATCTCCTCTTATTCGCCAAGTAGGCTGTGACGTTTTATCTAGCTCGTTTTGCATAGGCAAACGTCACGCAAACGTCAAGCTGACGTCACGATGTTTTTATCAAGAAACGTTCTAATGTAATTCATTTAAAGTAGCGATTGTAATTTGCGATAGCCTGTTTCACTTGAATCCATGCCTAAGTTTTTATTATAAGAAGACGGGTTTTCAACAAATGAATGTTTCAAAATATTACAAGTAGCTAGCGATAAAAATTCTACGTAAGTGGCCCGCTTATGAGTTTCGTGCTTGATTTAGTTAAGCCTTCATTCAAAATTCTCATTATCATTGTTATTACTGTTTCATAGCAACGACGGTTTGCAAGAATGGATTTCATATTTAATCATTTATTAGGCTTAATCGCTTTAAACTTGACTAATTATTAATTGATATCTTCGCTAATTAAAATCGTATATTTATATAAATTGAAACTAATGAAGCCTGAAAAATTACCTATATGTCGGTACCTGGTTCGACTTTCAGGTCATTGGCGTTCAGGAGAAAGAAGCGTGACATAGAAAGATAGTTAGAAAGAAAGTTAGAAAGATACTCAGTTTTTAATATAAGTAGACTAGCTGCAAGGGCAGCTAGATTAACTTTCTGCGGCATGTTGATGCATAACGTCCCCCTCTCTAACCTTTATCTCATTCTGATGTTATATTATTTGGTATAATTTAATGTTCATTAGATTTCAAGACATACCACACACGTGACCCAGCGTTGCACGGGCACTTCGTGCCTTGAAAGTAGTGAAGAAAATTTCAAGAAACTACTCCCCGCCAAGGCGGCTCGCTAACAGGCGCTTTACGCCTTCACTTTTTTCCTGCATCAAAAGAATCATTTGAATCATGGAGATGCTTTGCTCCTTCAAAATGGTGAGGAAAATTACAGCAAGTTCTGCTTGCTCAAGGGAAAGAAGCAGACACAGATACTCAGTTTTTAACCCTTAACTACTGTCAGCGGTCTCACAGACCGCTCGCTATTTTCTCCCACTCCCGTACCCCCCTAAAAATACTTAATGGTCCTAACCCTCTTTACTACCTTCTTAAAACGACCCCTCAAGGTTACATTCCAATTGTCATTCTTCTTACTGTGTTTCTTCGTTTGCTTTGGAACTTATCTTTCGAAAGCGGTCTGTGAGACCGCAGACAGCACATGCGTCCGTTCTTTTAAACGCTGCTTGTAGACAACGGTTTTTTCATTATTTATGAGATTATGGATAAAATCAATTCTAAAGCTTTAAGGACACGTCCTGAATACCTAACTAAAGCTGAAATTGAAGAATTAGTTAAAAATTGGTCTGATATTGAATGCTCTGATTTAGAAGAAGCTTCTGACTTTGTAGAAAGTGATCACGATTCGAGTTCAGAATCATCATTTAGGCACAATTCTGAAGATGAAGGAATTATTGCAAGCGATTCACATTGCTTTTATGGAAAAAATTTGTTTCGGTGGTCATCTAATGAACCAAACAAAGCAGTTAGAACACCAAAACATAATATCATAGTGCAATTACCGGGTTTAAAAGGCCCAGCGAGAACAATATCGAAAGCAGATCCAGTTGACTTTTGGAACCTACTCTTTGATGAAAATATTGTAAAAATTGTACTGAAATGGACTAATGTGAAAATCACTGAATGCAGAATGCGTTATAAAGATCCGACAAGGCATGAACTAATTGACACAGATGAAACTGAACTCAAAGCTCTTCTTGGACTATTATTGTTTTCAGCTGTATTCAAATCTAATCGCGAGGATGTGGATTGCTTGTTTGCTACAGATGGTACTGGGAGAGAAATATTTCGCTGCGTCATGACAAAAGTAAGATTTTTGTTTCTGCTTAGTTGTTTGAGATTTGACAATCCAGAGACAAGAAAGGAACGTTTGGCGACTGACAAAACCGCACCTATATCTGAAATTTTTGACAAAGTAATAAAAAATTCTCAGAGCAACTATTCGGTTTGTGCATACACATGCGTAGATGAAATGCTTGTCAAATTTAGGGGTCGATGCAAATATAAAATGTACATGCCAAATAAGCCTGCTAAATATGGACTAAAAATAATGTGCCTTTGTGATGCAAGAAACAGTTACCTTTATAACGCATATATATATGCTGGAAAAGATTCTGACGGGCATGGGCTGACAGAAGATGAAAAACAATTGCATAAGCCAACACAAGCAGTTCTTCGGTTAGTAGAACCAATTAAAAAATCCCATCGAAATGTCACTGCTGATAATTGGTTTTCTTCCGTGGAACTAGTTGAATGCTTGAAAGAGAAAGGCCTGACATATGTCGGAACCCTGCGAAAAAATAAAAAGGAAATACCCAAGGAATTCAAAGCGAATAAATCAAGGGAAATAGGAAGTTCTCTGTATGGATTTACTAAAGACATAACACTAGTTTCCTACGTCCCTAAAAAAGGAAAGTCCGTAATTCTTCTTTCATCGATGCACCACTCTGTCGAAATGGATAATTCCTCTGAAAAACCCGAAATCATCAGCATGTACAATTTGACGAAAGGAGGAGTCGATGAATTTGATAAAAAATGTTCTATTTATTCTACGGGTCGTCGCACACAACGTTGGCCAATGGCAATATTCTACAGAATATTGGATGTATGTGCAGTAAATGCATACATATTGTTTCAATCCCATAAGAATGCTCCTAAAATGAAAAGGAAAAATTTTATGATTTCATTGGCTAACGAACTGACGCGATCACATTTGAAGCGCAGAATGAGTTCTGTTTATTTGCCCAGAGAAATGAAGATTACTGTAAAAAGAATTCTTGGAGAAGAATCCAAAAACGAAATCAACGATTATAGCAATGAGGAGGATAAATTAGAGACAAGGAAGACGTGCAGAAGATGCCCACCAAGTAAAAAAAGAAAAACCGCATACAAATGCATTGATTGCAATGACCCAATCTGCCTTCAATGCTCGAAAACCCTGTGCAACGATTGCAGCACGCAGTTCTAAAAGGTATAAATTTTTTGTTTTCAAATAATATAGGAGGGTTAAACAAGTAAAAATATAAAAATATTTAATGTGCATTTGCAACAGCTATACTTATTTATTTTGTCTGCCTTTTTACAATTGTTACTCTAATTTGGAAATCAATTATGCATTAAAAAATACTTTTAAATGTATTTGTATGAATTAAATAGTAACACAATGAAAACTTTTTACATAAAGTTTCAATATCTGCCTTTTTTCAAACGACCGGTCTCGGAGACCGCTCGCAGTAGGAGCGGGACAATTTTATTCACAGCAGTTAAGGGTTAATATAAGTTGATGTAGAGCCGCTATATAGACAGGCCGACGCATCAAGATTAAGTTTCACCACTTTGGATCCAACTTATTAACTTTTACTTTCAATTTTTCATTATTGCGGAGCTAGGGTTACCAGAAAGAAGTTTTGGCACATTGCTAAGCTTTGCCAAATTCACGTGCCGCTAATAATTGCTTACAGTGAAAAATTACCAAAACGCGATACCTTGCCAGAAAAGACAACCTATCAAGCACTCAAACACGCTCTGGATCCAAAGTGGTCAAACTTAATCTTGATGCGCCGGCTCGTCTATATAGGGGCCTTAAGTAGATGGCTTTTCAACAAATGAATGTTTCAAAATATTACAAGTAGCTAGCGATAAAAATACTACGAAAGTAACCCGCTTATGAGTTTCGTGTTTGATTTAGTTAAGCCTTCATTATAATTCTCATTCTCATTGTTATCACTGTTTCATAGCAATGACGTTTTGCAAGAATGGATTTCATATTTAATCATTTATTAGGCTTAATCGCTTTAAACTTGACTACTTATTAATTGATATCTTCGCTAATTAAAATCATATAACTATATCAATTGAAACTAATGAAGCGTGAAAAATTACCTATCTGTCGGTACCTGGTTCGACTTTCAGGTCATTGGCGTTCAGGAGAAAGAAGCGTGACATAGAAAGATAGTTAGAAAGAAAGTTAGAAATATACTCAGTTTTTAATATAAGTAGACTAGCTGCAAGGGCAGCTAGATTGACTTTCTGCGGCATGTTGATGCATAACGTCCCCCTCTCTAACCTTTATCTCATTCTGAAGTTATATTATTTGATATAATTTAATGTTCATTCGATTTCAAGACATACCACGCACGTGGTCCGACGTTGCACGGGCACTTTGTGCCCTGAAAGTAGTGAGGAAAATTTTAAGAAACTACTCCCCGCCAAGGCGGCTCGCTAACAGGCGCTTCACGCCTTCACTTTTTTTCCTATATAAAAAAAATCATTCGAATTATTGAGATGCTTCGCGCCTTCAATATGGTGAGGAAAGTTTCAGTAAGTTCAGCTCGCTCAAAGGACAAAAGCAGACATCGATACTCAGTTTTTAATATAAGTAGATGGCTCTTCAACAAATGAATGTTTCAGAATATTACCAGTAGCTAGCGATAAAAATTCTACGTAAGTGGCCCGCTTATGAGTTTCGTGTTTGATTTAGTTAAGCCTTCATTCAAAACTCTCATTATCATTGTTATTACTGTTTCATAGCAACGACGGTTTGCAAGAATGGGGTAGAATCCTAGTTTATGGTCCGGCGATAAATGAATAAATCTGGCAACCACAGAATTAGCATTGGATTATTGGATTGCTTGGCGACTTTAAGCAAAATCGCCAAACCCGGACCATAAACTAGGATTCTACCCAAGAATGGATTTCATATTTAATCATTTATTAGGCTTAATCGCTTTAAACTTGACTACTTATTAATTGATATCTTCGCTAATTAAAATCGTATAATTATATCAATTGAAGCTAATGAAGCCTGAAAAATTACCTACCTATCGGTACCTGGTTCGACTTTCAGGTCATTGGCGTTCAGGAGAAAGAAGCGTGACATAGAAAGAAATATAGTTAGAAAGATACTCAGTTTTTAATATAAGTAGATGCCTTAGTTTTAAAATATTGCTAGGAGTGAGCAAGATAGCGATTCGAACATTTACACCCATAGTTTGCCATGAAACAATGAAAAACAAATGTTTTACAGTGATTCATTTTCTAAACAGACATACCAACATTCAATGAGCTCTGTCAGGAGCACCAAGATGCAGTTTCAATTTATTGTATACCGTACTATACTTAAATCTTACACATGTTTTTGTACACAAAAAAAAACATTAAATACAATTTTAATTTTTGGATTATTACTTACTGTATTGAAAATCTTACATACATACATCCGCACATACGTATATACAGACGTCACGAGAAAACTCGTCGTAATTAACTCGGGAGTGGTTGAAAAGGATTTTTCGGCTGCTTATATGTAGGTAGGTACATATGCACGTACTGACAGGTCGAAAAAAACTACTGAACATTCATTCGGGGGTGAGCAAAATCAAAATTTAGACTCAAATTTGAGGGATTTTTTTTTTTCGCGATCACAATACTTCCTTTACTACGTAAAATGAAGTAAAAATTGGTAAACGTTAATGTTGGTAATTTTAATTTTATTAAATACTTCAGCATGTTTTCTTTCATGATGAAAGACCTATTTAAGTGAAACAACAATTAATATTTAGTAAGAAATTGTCGAAAAATGCATGTTTGGTACTTGAAAAAAAAGTTCCGCATTGGAAAATATCATTTTTGACCATGAAAATATGCACACATTTAATTAAAAACTTACCAAAATCTTGAACAAATATTTAAAAAAAAAGATTTAATTTTCAAATACACATTATTTTGCAAAATTTGCTTTGGTGTGGTACATTTCAAAACACGGATTTGCACTGTCGTACGCTTGCACTAACTCGTATAAGCCTCGATTCTATAGCGTCTCTTGCAGTTAATTCTGATTGGTGGTGCCATCTATATTTTTTTAAGAAAGTAAAAGGTCCATAGATAATATCTAAAAAGGATTGAAACGAAAAAAACCCGTATTTTCATAGCTACAGTAGCTCAAACTTGACCCCGAGCTGAGCTCGGGCTTAGTCATCTTCAACAAAAACGGCACCCCGAGCTGAGCTCGGGCTTAGACCGGAAAGTGTTAAAGAACTATTATAACTATGATTTATTATCGTAACGACAGATGAAATAATTTTATGTAATTAATCTGTTAAAAATGCACGCATTTTTGCTTAACAAATATTCATTTAAAATATGCTGTTTAAAATTTTCATCTCAATTTTTCTCAGTAAATTAAAAAAAAAAAAAAAAAAAAAAAAAAAAAAAAAAAAAAAAAAAAAACCAGGTTTCCTAGGGAAAATAAAGTTATTATTTTATCATTACATAAACTATACATAAAGCTCTTAGGCTTTTTAAGTATTGAATAAATTGCACTTCATTTATGCATATATAAAAGTAATTATATTTTTACATTTTTGATGCAAATACGGTAACGCGTGTATAGAAAATATTATTCTTTCCCTTCACTTGTAATTTAGAGAGTTTTATATTTCAAGGAAAGTAAATTTCCCGTTTACCGAAGTTTTTTTTTTTTTTTTTGCAACTACATGTAAGATAGAAAAAAAAAATTAAATTTAAATGTTTTAGTGACTGCGTAATTTTGTTAATTATATGAAGTGTAGTAACTGATTTAATAATTGAATGAACAAAGCCGAAGTTTCATCTTTCTTTAAATTAGTATAATGTCGGGAGAAACATATAGTTTTACTAACATCAATATATGAACTGCCAAAAATTACGTTGTTAAGGAGTAAATATTGTCAAATCAGAAAAAAAATCACAAACTTTGAGTTCAATGTATATATATATATATATATATATTTTTTTTTTACAATTGAAAGGGATAGTTAACAATAATAATATGAATGCAAAGGACAATTACTTTCACCACTGCACTAGGACCTTTCTCTAGACATTTTAAAATAATTCATTGAGCTCAAGTTTATAAAAACTTCAATTTGGGAATGAATTGATTTTCTTCTGACACGGAAAACGTATCATTCCTTTGTATTCGCTTCTAAAGACATTTTGATTTATAGAAAATGTTCACAATATTTCCTAAACACTAGGGATGCGCCGATTAATTGGCAGTACCAATTAATCGGCCATAATCGGCCACTTTGTCGATTCATAATAATCGGCAAAATCTGGCCGATTAATCGGCAGAAAAAATATTTTTCAAATATTATTTTTTAAGGTATACCTTCACTAAGAAACTATGACGAATAATTTTATTAACAGTAATAATAATCCTCACAGACGATATAAAGCTTTTTCTAAAATTAGGGGAAGACCGCCTATATTGGACCCCCTAAGAACAGGAGGCCTGTGTCGCTCAATGTGAAGCGAAACAGAAATGCTAAATAGGGTATTGTGTGCTCCATTTAATCAGGAACCGCCCTAGTAGCTTATATTTTCTGAAAATATGAAAATTATTTTTTAAAAAATTATCTTATAAAAAATTGCAAAAGTCCAATTTAGGAATATATGCGCCTAAATTGAACCATGCGCTTCCTAAATTGGACCGTACCAGGAAATCATAGAATAATTTATATTTGAACTATACAGCTTTTTTCCAGAATTTGCAATAGAATTTCTTTTGCTTCGGCCTCACTTACGCAGAGTTGATAAACTCGCCGATGGCATTTCATACACTTAATGATGTTTTGCACTTCATCTCTATGACAAATATTGCAATAACAATCGTTTTGTGTAGTTTCTTGCTTCTTCTTGTGTGACTTTTTCTGATCTATGCCTCTTTTATACATCGTTAGAATGATTGCTGAGACAGCCTACCTTTTCTCTCCTTCTATTTTTTTTAGCCAAAGGTGATCTGAGCCAGCTTTACAAAATCATAGTTAGAGTTGACAATCATGTTTTGACGAGAACTATCCGCCGATTTTGCAGAATTTGTACTAATTTAAATCGTAACTAGTTCTTGTACATGGTGTACGACTTACACCTAATATGTAACCTGCTCACTTTGAGTAGTTTTATTTGAACTACTTGCCTCTAATTCTATTGCAGACAAGTCAAAATCATTAAACACATGTAAATTAACTGGCCAAACTCATGTTCTTTGAAATCAACTCACAGCATTTGCCATGGCCTTCACTGCGGTTTGCCCATAAGAGGTACCAAACAGTTCTCCTATGCAATATTAGATAATGGATCTCATTGGATGTTTTCGCATTCGTGTATCACATGCTTGATTACAAATATATAGACAGAAACGGAATAAAGACCACATCTACGTGCATGATGTGCTTAACGAGAAAGCATTATTATATCGTTCTCGTTAGCCAAGTTTATTGAATCAATGTTATTTATGTAAGTGCTGTGCCTATCCATTAATAGAAGGACATTCTTTTTACATTGCTTGGATTAACAGTTTTGATGAAATGTTGCATCCATTGTGTGAATTATCGTTTGTGATCCAACCTTTTTTTTTTTTTTTTGAACAAACATATTGTTCACTACACGGGATGCTTTTACGATAAGTTCATACATGGAACGTAATCTTTTGAAAATAAGCATGGAGAGCTTGCAATTCTGTTGCTCCCATGCGGGAAATGACTAGTGTGTTTCTACCACGTTCATCGTTCACCACTCAATATTGCTCCAACCTGGTGTTTACCTCTATACATGAATATACTTTGGGCTTTTGAACAGTGAAAAGATCTGCTTCATCTATATTGAACATTTTAGTAGCATATAAATTGTTTCTTTTTAAAGTCTTCTCGAAAATATCGAGAATTTCATATTTTTCTGTCGGTAAACCAGCATAAATTTTATTTAAGTTAATATGTTTAACAACCTGAAACTGCAGCATAATGGATGAAGAGGGGAAAAAAAATACATTTTTAGAAGTTGTAACTTCTGCTTGATAAAAAAAGTTTAAATGAATATCGTGAATAGGTGTTAAAGTATGCTTAAAATAATTTTAACTACGCTATTAAATAAGACGAGTCACTTATTTTATGTTATGACTAGCCGGGTACCCGGCACTGCCCGGGTTTCTGTGGGTGTAGGGTGGTTTAGTGAAACTCATTCATAAATTACTTAACACTAAAGTGCATATCTATAAACATAATGGCTACTTCTGTAAACAATGGCTATGTTATGGATAAACTATAAAAAAAAATAATTCAAGCTAAAAAAAAATAGCAAGCTACAAATAATGTTTGAGTAAATAGGAAACGTTATAAGCTTGGTATATTAAAATAAATATATATTTACAGTATCAATCGCACTGAAATTAACAATTTCCAAATATTACTCGTTAAATAAGTCCCATTATTAGTTTCTATCTTCGTGACAACATTGGTGAGGTGAAAACATCTTATGTACCTAATTTAGAATTTTTTTTGACTATAAACACTTTCTATTCTCTAACTATTGCCAAAATCATTTTTTTTTTATTTCGCCCGTTAGCGATTGTTGGCTCAGATAAATATAAAAATCCTTAGAAGGCAATAAATTCCATACTTACTCCAGAGAAGCCTTGGTTCAAAATTTTTAATATGATTACAATCAATATTGTTGCTGCATGGCACCAAATTTTTGCAACAATGGGTTGAAAATTGAATCATTTAATGGGGAAATGACATAAAATTAACTGCTTTCCATAATAACTTTTTTAAACTTAGCTTTTTAGAAATAAATTATAGCTTATCCTGCTCCCTGTTACTGTAGCTATCTACGGTGAAAAAAGGGTTAAAATCGGTCCAGTAGTTTAGAAGATTACCCCGGACATACGTTTTCAAAAGTAGTCTTTTATGTATATTTTAATGGGGAAATGACATAAAATTAACTGTTTTCCATAATAACTTTTTTAAACTTAGCTTTTTAGAAATAAATTATAGCTTATCCTGCTCCCTGTTACTGTAGCTATCTACGGTGAAAAAAGGGTTAAAATCGGTCCAGTAGTTTGGAAGATTACCCCGGACATACGTTTTCAAAAGTAGTCTTTTATGTATATAGATTAATAAAAAGACATGCGTAAAATCATATTCTTAAATTGGACCACCGGTCCAATATAGGAAAATTTTTTCGGTCCAATAAAGGAAAACACGCCATTTTTTATTCTTCAGTTTATTTCTGTGTCAAAAAATATCACAATCGCGCATGTAAATACATAGATGTAATCCTTATTAAACACAGATCATCATGCTATAGCAGCAGTTGACCTCAGCTTACAAGTTTTAGTTGTATCTTACTAAGTACAAGTCCGCAAAATAAGATTTTACACGTTTTCAACATAAATCATGCCGTAAATCACGCTACGCAGTTGGAAGACTTTTGAAACTTCATACACAGTGATTTTATTCCTAAAACTTTATATTTCTACCGTTAAAGTGTAGCATAGATCTCTGTACTAGATTTTAAGCCCGAGGTCCAATTTAAGCAGTGGTCCAATATAGGCGGTCTTCCCCTAGTCACCTTGAAGACTATTTCTGTTTTAAACATTCTACTCAAATAGTTTTGTCGAAGTTAATTAATTCACACACACATTCGACTTGATTGACCTCATATTTAATTTAGTATATGATTGAGCTAAAATGTATGCTAAATAAAATTTGGATGAAAAAAAAATCATATCGCTTTACAACTTTCAAGAAAAATATTATTCGTACAATAAATTAAATTCATTTGCAAAGTATAAAATTTATGTGTAATTATTGCTGATAAAATCGTTACTGATTCAAGTGCTTTTGCATTCTGGAATTTTTTTTTTCCTTTCGCAGTGTAATGAAGAAACGTATTTTTAGCTATTTTAAGTTTGATAAAATAACTATGCAACTATTCTTCCGATTTTCGAGGGCAATTAGTTCGGACTTTTTAGGCTTGAATATACTGCGGAGATTGTGCTTAATTTTTTTAATGAAACGTCATCAATTATTTGCAAATACACAAATAAACTCATGCTTATTTCATTAAATAGTAATAATAACAATAATAGATACAACTATTTTCAAAAACTGGATTAATTTATTATTAAACTCAGAAATATTTGAATAATTAGTGATTTTATTTAATTTTAATCTTCAATTAAAAAGGATCTTTACTAAAATTAAAAAGTGACATTATGCCCAGTAGGCGTATTTCATTTACGATCTGTAAGAACAAAATTATTACATTTTTTAAACAATTATTTATTTATTTATTTATGGTAATATTAATATTCTAGTGCCTTAATATCATGGGTTTATCATTTGTACTGTACGATAATCCATCAAATAAATTTTAATCTTCAAATGGCACATATGTCTCACGGATAAAGAATTGAGTAGGAAGATAATTACGTTACTTCAAATGAATAAATTTAAAAGAATTAAGAAATGATAATCAATTTTTGCAAAACTAATTTTCTTTCTGTACATTATTGCAATAAACATTGCAATAATAACCTAAACATTAAAACTGAACTAAGATAGTAGATGTAGTATCTTACCTCCAATCCTTTCTTCCGTAACCAGTCTATGACCCGTGGAATCATGAGGAATGCTCTACGAAAAGTTCTATATATAGCTCGCAAATTCCTCTATATCACCCCCTACACATTCTTCCATGGCGTAAACATTGCCGGATAAAATCTTCACCCTTTATTGATTGCCTGACCACGCAGCTTGCGCGCGCAAGGCAAGAGGAAAAACCTTTTATTCCAAAATCTCAAACCGCCCTCCAGAGTTCTGAAAAGATGCTTTCAATTTTTCGAAGCTTCGCCCGACGAAGTGGGAATTTATGTTCTCTTAAAGTCATTGTTGGAGAAATTATTGGAAAGGCGTTTTTCTGATACAAATAGACGCGGGCACGTCAGTTTGATAGCAGGAATCCTTTCTTTAATCGATGCACAATCAACAAAAGTATTTCCTTTTTGCTAAATAGATCAATTCCAAAAGCTTTGTGATTGTTATTTCCAAAGAGAAGCAGTCACATTACGGTTATTCTAGCAAAAGATTAAGATATCAGACTGTGTGGGCCCATAAACTATATAGAGAGAGGGTGTTTGAATGCTATTCAGTTATTGAAAACTGTTCAAATAAGTAAAAATTGCTGTCATGAGCTGTTTGATTTATTTCTCATGGTTGCCAGCTGTGGCTATCTCAATCTTCTTTTGAACGTTCTAAAGTCCTAAAACCTTGAACCACGTGTATTTTTCAGTTTATCAGATAAAATGCTTCAATATTCAATAAATATATTTTTTTTTTGAAAGAAAAGAAAGAAAAAGAAAAAATTAAAAATTATGTAGATGATCATAGGACATTGCTCTTGCAGAATTTGAGAATAATAAATTGTGTTAGTGTACAATTTTCAAAGAGCTTTCGACTATAAATCCCTCTTATAACCCGGTTTATTAAATAACCAATCAATAAATTAACACATACACATCACGATAATATTATGTTTAGCTTATTTTGATCCCCTTAACTTTTCTGAAGATAACTCATTTAAAATATCATTTTCATTTTTTGTGTCATTTTATGTGTCATATTTATGATTAATTCTAAAATCTATAAAACTGTTGAACAATAAAGATTGAGTAGTTTTCTTAATGAAATGCAAATGAATTGAAATTTATCACACTTTAAAATTGTATTTGGAAATTCGTAATTGCACAAATTTAAGAGAAAGTTGAATATTATTCGCTGTTTTTAACTATGCTGTGGAGAATATGAAAGAAAAAAAAAGGAAACAAAGGAAAAATTTCACCAATTTCTCTGATTACAATTTTTGAACTTCACTTAACCTCATACAACTTCAACAGGATTAATATCAACCATAAATATGACCTTAATATTGATTTCAAGCTTATTTTCATCTTATCGTGGCTCTACGTTATTGGTTTATAATTAAGTTTGAATGCCTACACTGAAACAAAAAAAAAATGTTTTTTTTACAGTACAAAGTAAAAAATGAATATCGTTTTTACAGTATAATACAGCTCATTTTATAGTAATAAGCTGTAAAAATGTCTAATTTTAACGTAATGTACCGTAAAATCGTTATCTTTACAGTACTAAACTAAAATTGCTATTTTACAGTAATAAACTGTAAAATTGCTATTTTACAGTAATAAACTGTAAAATTGCTAGTTTTACAGTTTATTACCATGTATTTCACAGCTTTAAACTGGAGCCTCTGCTGCCGGTATATTATACTGTTGTTTTTACAGTATAATACAGCTAAATTTTACTGCAATAAACTGTAAAATTGCTTGCTTTACAGTAAGAAACTGTAGAATTCCTATTTTACAGTTTATTACTGTGCATTTTTACAGTATAATGCGGCTAATTTTAATGAGGTAGCTCCACTTCAAGAATAATGAAAATGATCCAAATAAATAACTATGAAGACGCGGAGTAAAAAGGAAAAAAAATTGCGGGGCAAATTATTTGCTGGCGACCTTTTTTTTTTTTTTTTTTTTTGTTCTTGAAAAATAAAGTCTTAATGTTTGTTAATTTAGTCGTAGAAAATTATAAAATTGGTGGTTGCCACTGGGAAATTTCAATAATATTCAGAGCAGTATAAAATGCAAAACGTGATTAAACATTATAACATAAAAATGAAAGAGGCTTTCAAAAGGAAAGATGGAAATGTCACTTTCGAATGCGGTAGAAGTCGTTAAAGAACAGTAGACTTTTAGCATAATTCAAGATTTTTGGAGAATTATTTTGTTTTTGAATTGTTTTTTTAGAATATTAAAAAGCCCTTTAATACGTTCATTTTATTATTATTATTTATTTATTTATTTTTATTTTTTAATTTGCCAAAATCATACAAAAATAAATTAAAGCACTTATAAATCATAATATTCATGAAATTATACCCATGCCATGATACATTATGTAATAGAATGTCATTTATGCAGTAAGAACGGTGTAGTTATCAAAATGAGTCAAATGGAATGCATATTCTGAATGAATTGGCTTGAATATATTAGTTTTAAAATTTTTGAAGGCAAGTATGATTTAAAAAGTAATCATACATGACTACCAATCTAATCGTTTAAAGTTAAATAATAAAATAATGTACAGGAAATATTAAATTCGAAAGAAATTTCCAAAGATATAAAGTGAGATTAATAGAAATAATTTGAGGAAATATCCATCATATCTACCGTATCTAAGCACTTAGAGCTAAGTAACAAAATGACTTGCAGCTATCCAAGCCGGAAGAAAGTGCCATAAACAGTAATAAAGCAAAAAATTAATTCATAAGATGAGATTTAGTCTGGAAAAAATAATAAATTCCGGTGACTAAATTTAACTGGAAATTAATTATCAAAAGAAATTAATCAAAAAAAGAAAGAAAGAAAAACAATAGAATAATAAGTGTATCAAGGCACGGCAAAGGGGAATTAAAAAGCAATCTTGAGGGCTTGAAGAAAAAAAAAATGCCGGTACTATTTTGTAGGTTGTTTCCCTTACAAAGTAACTGCATAAGCAGTCAAACCTGTTGTACAGATTTTTCTCGTTCTTTTTTTTTTTCTCCCTCTCTCTTTTTCCTACAGCTGAAGCTACACTAAAAAATAAATGTTGTTTCTACAGTATAATACAACTAATTTTATAGTAATAAATTGTAAAAATGGCTAATTTTACAGTGATTAACTATAAATTGCTACTTTTACAGTACTAAACTGTAAAGTTGCTAATTTTACAGTATATTACCGTGCATTTTACAGTTTTAAACTGGGACCTCTGCTGTATTATACTGTTGTTTTTGCAGTATAATAGGGCTAATTTTTACGGCAATAAACTGCAAAATTGCTAGCTTTACAGTTTATTACTGTGCATTTTACAGTTTTAAAGTGGAACCTCGGCTGCCAGTATTATAAAAACAACAGCTATTTTTATGCAGTAGTATAAATGATTGTATTCGATTAAATATTCTAACTGTCAGTAAGTTAGAAATTAAACAAAACGAAATAAAAAATTGCATCAATAGCTCAATAACAAGAGTCAAAAAGAATAAAAAAATGTCGAAAAAAAAATTCTGCCAAAAATAATGAGTTTCAGAAGTAAATTTCACTTTGTATATATAAATTACCAAAAAAGGAACGTGAAAAATGAGGCAACAATGCTTCAAAAATATTGCCTGAACGTGTATCGCGGTTACAAGCAGGCCCTTCGAGAAGGGAGGGGGGTGCCTATACCTTGTATAGGGGCTCGTGAGAATTGGGGGTTCCGCGAAGCGGTGCCAATGGAAAAAGATTTGAATGCAAATAAATCCCGCCCCCTTTTCCCCCCAAGAATTACCATTGCGAATTTTCGACCTACCTAGTTCCAATTGAGGATTTCAGTTTGTCCTTATCTTCTGTTAGTGACATCATCGATCAAAAATGACTATAAAGAGATATTTTTGTGTGTGAATTACGAAGTTAAAAAAAAAGTGCTTTGGAATACAAGGTGTATTATACTAAAATGCACAATGAGTAAGTTTGAATTTTCAGCATTCAAGAAGCAAAGCTTAGACAAACAGCGCAGTTCAGAAAAAAGATTCCTAGAAATTTCACGATTTGAGGTAGTTTGAGGTAAATCAAAACCAATTTATCTATACTCTCAATATGCATGCTCCTTCATTCTAACTGACTGGCTAGCTCTTTTTTTATGCTTGTGGGTGAAGCACATGATACGGCATCTTCCCCCAATCTACCTCAATAAAGGTAAAAAATCTAGTTTATCTTTTTTTAAATTAAACTAAAGTAACTTTAAGTCAAAAATAAAAGCGGATTCTCGTATTTACGCCCTTTCCTGCTGTAAAAAAAAAAAAAAAAAAAAAAAAAAAAAAAAAAAAAAAAAAAAAAAAAACTTTAGTAATACTATAAAATCTCTAAAAACTGGGATTCAACAAACTTTTCTAGTACAAAAACCTTATATTTCAGCTGCACATCCCACTTACAACTTTTTTTTTCTTTCCAACGGAACTAATTTTCATGGACGGTACACCCTGCATCTAAACCACCCTGCACATTTTTTAATCTCAAAGCCGAAAAGCAAAAACCTGTCACGATTACGGCATCAAATTGTATCCATCGTAAGTGTCCCCTATTTTCGAGCAGACAATAAAGACAGGATTAGTAAACAAGAAATCGAATCCATTGTGACAAAGCCGGAACATTGTCCAATTCATACACGTTGTTCGCAACACCAGATTCAACTAAGTCGATCGTAAACGCTGACATTTCTCCAAAGCTCTTGACTTATAAAGACAACGCAACAAAGCCTAGGGCATGACCTATATTTTAACAAATGGTCATCTTTTTAAAGATTTTTTTTTTCATGGTCGAATTGCGAATGAAACAACTGAACATCTTCACTGAGGGTTTTTTATTTTTAAAACGATAAATTAAATACAAATACTATCACGATTTTAACTCATACAGCATGTTGCTGATTTCTGCCATTGTCCAAAGTGCTGTTTAAGAGCCGCAGCTGCTGCAGACCTAGTACGCTCCCTCGATATGACATTCAGTCTTCATGTAAACCATGGGTGGATATATTATTTTTTAGTAAACGGTTATCTCTTGAAAGGATATTTTTTTTTCCATGGTGGAGGTGCGAATAAAACAACTCAACTTCACTTTGACGAATTGTTTTTTTTTTTAACCAAAAAAATTAAACAGAAACACTACTCTGCCATGCTAAGCGCAAAAGTCGTATGTGCACTTTTTAATAATATTGTATTATTGCCACCAGACGGATCTTTATGACGTATTTTACCTAAATACAATATTATATGGTTAGTTGAGAACGAGAAATATTTTTTAAAAAATTTTGAAAAAGTACCTCCTGAATCAAATACATGGTGGCGCAAAACTTTAAAGAGCATCATCTCAGTTTGAGCTCAACTGCAGATACTACTTTTGCGCTTAGCATTTCAAAGTGTTGCTTTTGAACTATAGACTTTTTCGGACCTAGTACGTTCCCCTGATATGGCATCTAGTGTTCATGTAAGGCATCGATGCCGCCCCCCCCCCCTTTATTTTTGTGACAAATGGTCATCTCTTGAAAGATTTATTTTTTTCCATGGTCGAATTACGAATAAAACAACTCAACTTCACCTAAGAGAAGTGATTTAATGAACCAGCAAAATAATTTAATAAACAAATGCTGGGATTTAACAGTGTAAAAATTTGTGAATATATTAGGGAAAAGATGTTGTTTTCTAATTAAGCTGTAAATATTTCAGTGTTACAATGTCATTGTATAAGCAGTATTGATATTTTTGTATCGCTATTGAATACAATAAAACTCACGTGATAACTTCTTAAAATTATGTCTCGATATTACCCAGACAATGGTACTTGCACCTCTTTTATCTTTTTACCAACTGCTGCTATCTAACTTAAAATAGTAAATGCACCCCCTGTGAAACCTGGCAATAAGGGATTAATGTTTTTTAAATGAAGTTCAACACGCGAATCTACCAAGAACACTTAGTTCGCATAATAAAGGTTGAGAAAAAGGGAAGAAATTGGGTTAGAGGGGGGGAGGGGGAAGGCATTACACATAAGTGAGCATTAAAATAAACATATTTGAGCATCACAAATAAAAAATGCTTCGAAAAAAAAAACATTAGGTGATCTGCTACAGAAAATCCAATGCATTATTTTATTAACAAGCTGTTTAATGGTATGATCGGAACTATTTGTCATTTTTTCCGACGCCTAAAAAGATTTATAACCTTAATTCAATAACTAAACTCTTCAGAAAAACATAACCATCATCCATATAAATAACACTCAACACTACGATGTAATACAAATGCCCTCCAAGTTTACAGTTCCATTTAAGACGTAATACACGTTGGAAGTCAGTTACTAAAATTGATGATCCGTGTAAAGAATAGCACCCCATCAACATTTTACGAAATATTTATTAGGAATTAAGTGCTCACAATAGGCACAAAGCGTGTTTCAAACGAACCTGAAACGAACAAGTCGCGCATTAAAAGAGGCAGTAATAAGACTGTCTTCCGCAACGCCATCTGCTGTTAGAAAACGAAACAAATCTCTTTTCTCCGCTTGAGACTTAGAAAGAACGGCGGCAATAACAAACGGAGGTTTTTTTTTTTTTTTTAACTGTGGTTTTTGTGTTATTCAGGTTCGGGAGAGGGGAAGGGAGGCTCATCAATTGCACCGCTGGCTTTAAGAAAAGAATTTATTAACATGCAAATGGTCATGTGGTTTTACTGGATTTTTTATTACTTTTTTTCTGGGAGGGGGGGGGGGATTTTTTTTTTTATGTAATTCAGATTCAACTCTCTTTGTTTCTATCTCCCCCAGATGAAATTCAAATGACAGGTCCGGTGTTCTTACACATGAAAATAATCAAACAAGAAGTAAAAGACTAAATAATGGGAACTATTTATCTGATACTGATAAAATTTCAAAATATTTTAGTTAAGTAAAAACAATATCTGGGTGTATTTAGGTAGAAAATTAAAGAATGAAGAATGTATGTTTTTTGGGGCAAAAAACAATTTTGATAGATTTCTAAAAGTTTTAATGAAAAAATATCAGCTATCAAATGTAAAATCATAATTTAATCTATTTAATTAGTCAGGTTTGCTGCATTCTTCTTTTATTTTTTCTTTTTACAAACAGGATCATTAATTTTTGATAATGAGCCACTTTGATTCTTGTAGGCTATCACGAGTTTAATTTAATTTGAAAATATTGCATGTTTCAGAGTAAAACGCTCACATACATTAGATTCTAATAAGTGATAAGATGAAGTCCGATTTTTTAGGGGAATGAAAAATTAAGTTCAGCGCAATGATACGGTCATAATGACTGCATATTATTTATCGATTATGAAAGGGGGGGGGGGCAAAAACTTTTCGCACAGTAAATGAGAAAAGTCTCGTTAAAGTTTTAAAGAAGAATGGAAAAGAAAGAGAAAATTTAAAGCAAAAATATAAATAAATAAATAAAATAAAATAAAAATAAACAAATAAACAATACATAAATAAAAAATTACTAGTAAAATAATATATGCAATCAGAATATAAATTTTATCATTAGCAATTTCTATGACCTACTGATTACACACTAATCAATAAAAGAGAAAATCATCAAATCTTCTTTGAAATAAAACACACACAAACCCACCACCCCCTACCCTTCAAAAATCCTAACAAAACCCAACTAACCAATCTCTATCACCTCCCCCCAATCCATCCATTTATTCCCCTAAACCATATCTTTAACCTCCCTTCCCCCCCATTTAAACTCTATACACAATCCCCACACACCATCTCAATCCCACCCACCCACAATAAAAACTCCTACCCACACGCCCTCACCACCCATACCCCCATCCATAATAAAAACCTACACCACCCTCACCAAAACACTACCACCCCATACCCCCAATACCAAAACCTACCACCCCCAAACCCAAACTACACCATACCCAAACCAAAACCTACCACCAACCCCAATCACCAAAACCTAAACAACCTATCAAAACCTAAAACCCATTCCCACATATCCTACAACACATAATAAAACCCTACACCACCTCACCCAAAACCTTCCACCCCATACCCCAACACCAAACCTACCTCCCCAAACCCCATTCACTAAAACCCTATACAACATCTAACACTCTAAAAACCCACCTTCCCCAATTCATTCTCCACACCCACTATAATTTACTACTTATGAGTATCTACTCAATAGACTCTCCCACTCATGTACCCAATAGAGACATGTCTTTCTATCGCTCTCGAGAAAACTCTCCAAACTCTCATAACTCACTAAGTCTCTCCGCAATAGTACCACTTGATTAAACCTCATCAAACCCATATGTCCTCCAAGACATTGACACACATAAGACCTGAGCATATTCAAAATATTAATAAGTACGCATCCTCTCCTCCATAATTCATATAGATCTCTCACTATAAAGTAAACCAAATGGTATAACATACCCAGACTATCTAACCTTTACCTCGATACAGAGAACATACTAAGATCGCTGCTACGCATCATTCACTTATCAATGAACAACATGCATAAACGATAACTCTTTTGTACATACACGCCTCATGAAAACGCTATATCGCTGAGACAGCACATCTTTATTAAAATAACTAAACAGACAAAGGTTCTTTCAATTAAGATAAAACTATTAACCACTCGTCTATATAAACTCACCGTATAAACTCACTAGCAATCTATATTACGCCGCTCAGCAATAGACCCCCACATTCACCTTAACACAAAAGATAAGTCTCACATTATCTTAGACTAGATTCCAAACATATGTGTAACATACTTACATTACAACGATACTATTCAAGAACAAACCGCACTATGTCATCATCGCCCTTAAACCAATATATCTGAATACCTACACAATAACTAGCACTGTGTCCACGTCACGACTCTCCACAAATCTACATGTACAATTCATCGCACGTACTAACGAACAACAACGCATATAGTACTCCTCTCCACCTAATAAAACACACCTTCTCCGTCACAATATCAACCTAATACACTATCCCCCCCTCCTCACTACTTACCCCATATATAATAGACACCATAATTCAACACTCCCACCAAGAAACGAGTAACATTCAACAAATAAATAAAACTTAAACGAAATAGAACAACAGATTAACAAACCCTCCAACAATTACCACCTAAAATTACGAGAATCTAAATATAGAGCATACAATAATTACAATCAGATGACAGCCAACTCCAAACACATTTCGCAGAAGCAAATATCCACTCATACTAAGATAACAGATCAATCCTTCCCCCAGAGTATAAAACAATCAATCATATCCACTAACGTTCTAATCTCCCATCACAAACTTCACTCCTAGCCACTACTGTCTTCACTTATACAAAACAACCACCTTCTTAACAAATAAAACAGACCCACTACTTTTTATATAGAAATCAAATGAAGTACAATATTGACTACAGTATAAGACCAAGATACTGCGAATCTAAAAAGTGGAATCCTAAGTGTCCAATCTAAATCGCTCTTCTTCCACGCCTCACTCGCTACATAATCCTCCAAAAGTCCATAGTGTATATTCTTTGTAAATAACCTCAGACCATCATGTGTATAGATCTGATTAAATCTAACTATAGACTCTGAAAATCTCATATAGACTATTCACGCGCGCTATAGATATGCTCGTAACTCAGATAACAGCACAATTCGACACAGGCCCAGATAGGATCTCCGAATCTCCTATAATTATTAAGACTTGTTGGGTGAAGCAATCAATACCCAATACCCAAACCATACTACCCATACCCATCCCAAAACCCCTATCACCAATACCCAATACCCAAAACTATAACCCCATCACCCCCCCCCCCCCCCCCCCCCCCCCCCCCAACCGTCGCCCTCAAATATTACTCAAAGAAACTTACAAAAGTAATAATCGCGATAGCTTAAACCATGTTGTCAAAAAATATATGATTAATCATTATATTATCGTGCTATGTTATTTGTAGCTCGCTCTAACATTACATAGATACGGAGTAATGCTCGAATATGGGATAGTGCTTAGTCGTTAGTTGTTCGATTAGTGAGAGATGATAGATATAGTCTATATCGTCATTACATCATTACCCTTCAATGTATAATGAGGTGTTGAGTTCTAGATCAAGAGACTAGTACATGATACGACTATGTGCCTCTCCTCTCCCTGCGCCGCCCCGCGCCCTCTCCGCCTCTTTATGATAGAGCATCACCACTCGTATGATGTGTAAGCGAAGAGTATGTTGCTGTTTTTTTACTCGCGTAATGTAATGAGAGATGTATAGACTGAAAAGATTCCTTTTATGCTACTCAGAGACACGCGCTGAAATGGGTGATAAACCTGTATCCGCTCTTGCACTGGGCTGGGCTTAATGAGTGAGTGTGTTGTTATTACTGATGTAGTCTTGTGAGTGATTAACAGCGGTGGTCATGTTGATGTGTAGCGTAAGAGATAGAGAGCTATAATGAATTAATGCGTGACTCGTTCATCTCCGTGAATAAATGTTGTGTGTAGTAAAGTTGTGATGTCGCCTTTAAATGTAATCTGACTGTGTGCGCTAGTTTGAAGTTGTATGTCTTAGGAGACGCTGTGCGTTCTCATGTGCTATGCCCGCTATTATACTGCAAACAACGGTTATTTTTTGCTAGAGTAAGAATGCGTGTATATAAAATCAAATCAAAAAAAGCGACAGAGTATATAATACTTCAAGATGTATGTGCTAAATATATGGTCTAAGTATACGCCAACCCCTACGCGCGCTTAGTGTGCGGTTCCCTGAGAATAATATATGAAGCCATCAAGCTTTGGCTACACTGCACACATGTTGCAACGACAATTGTATTATGTACTGAGAGAGAGGTGAGGAAATAGACCGTAGGAAACAGCTTAAGGTGTGTGTGTGTGTAGCGTGATTTGCAAGACATTGATTCAGAGCTCAACCGTGCTCTTCAACCCGTGTATCACGCTGTGTTTTGCCATGCTCTTTGTCCTCACACAATCTGTTCCCAGAAAGAGCATGCCTCAAATAACCTCAACAAGTGTATGGCGTATGACGGGCCAATATCGAATGCTAACTTGCTCTATATAATGCGATTTGTGGCTGCGTATTTTATCCTCGTGCGTCTTTCCAGCCAGACCTATAAGCTGTGGCCATGACTATCCGTCCTTGACATGTGTGCCTCAACTTGGGTTTTTGATGCGCTAGTGATCTCCATTGATGGATCGCCGTAATTGCCACTTTGAACCTAATTTTGTCGCCACACGGCAATCCACACGCAACAAGATGGTCAATGGGCGGATCCTGCTTTCAGGAGCGCCCCGATGGGGATCACGGGAGGTCCTCACCTGTGACCTCCCAACTCATTTCCAGTATGAGTCGAGCCACATTTTCCTGACTCGATTCGGCAAACTTTGCGACGGACCAATATAATATGCAGCCAGCAAACACTTGCGCATTGTTGGCTTTTTAGTTGCTCGACGATTGATTTTTAAAAGACGCCTAATGTTTTTTCTCACTCGCGGCGATGGATTTGCCGTGCATGATCCGGACATGATGGTTGCAATGTGCTAGCTTGTTACTCTCTTCTCTACTCTCTCGGCTAACGTGGTGTGTGTGTGACTTCGGCTCGAATACTTCATAATCACCCCCCCCCTCTCACCTTTTATTTCGGAGCACTCACCTGCGCTGCTGCTTGGGTTGTTGTCCAGAAGAAGGGGGGCTCAAAATGTCCCTTTTGAAGAAAACGGGAAGAACCCACAAACACAGCTTTGGTTCATCTTTGGTTTGCTTAAAAAGAATTCTGACTACGAGGATTATTTATATATTTTTGAGGGTTAAACCACGTGCTACTACATTGTGAAAATGAATGTTGTTTTAACAGTATAATACAGCTAAATTTTTTACGAGTAATAAAACTGTGAACATCATGAAAACATTTACCAGTTTTAGGAAACCTAAAATTGCTAAGCGTTTTACAGTTTATTCCTGTGCGTTTTACTTAGATGCTTTTGTGTTTGGCGGTGATACCTCGGCGCTGCTCATGGATAAGTGATACTGCGTCTGTCATAAATGACAGCAAGAGTGCACATTGTCTGGTCGATGGTATAGACTATGAGCGTAGTGGCGGTTAGTATGTGGGAGCGCTGTGGCTGGAGGAAGGTAATGGAGAGTGGAATTGCATCATTTGTCCCTATATGTAAGTTGCGCAGAACTTGCGCTGTAGTAATTTCGACTTAATCATCTCCTATACATATTTGAGAAGCATAGAAATTGCTCTAAAAAAAGCCCCGCGTACTTTTTTCGATGTTATGATTACTGGATGTAAGAAACACTCAAGATTTGTGTCATTAAAAACGAAAAATTAAGAAAAATGACATAATTGTTCAAATTACAAAAAAAAAAAAAAGTGTGAAAAATTTGACAGTAGTTTTTTATTTTTCATGACACAGAAAAAAAAAATGAACTGTTTTTTTTTTTTTTTTTGCCGTACAATACTTGCAGCCGAGGTTGCAATTTAAAACTAAAATGCACAGTAATAAACTGTAATACTAGCAATTTTACAGTTTTTTACTGCAAAGTTAGCAATTTTAGTTTATTGCCGTAAAATTTAGCTGTATTATACTGTAAAAACAACAGTATAATACTGGCAGCAGAGGTTGAAGTTTAGAACTGTAAAATGCACGATAATAAACTTCAAAATTTGCAATATTACAGTTTATTACTGTAAAATTAGTTTTTTACAGTTTAGTACTGTAGAGTTAGCAATTTTACAGCTTTTTACTGTACAATTAGCAATTTTTACATTTTATTACTACACAATTAGCTGTATATTATACTGCGAAGGCATCATTCATTTTTTACAGGGTAAGGATTAAAAATATGTCAAGTTTAAAAGATTTGAGTAGTATTTAACGAAGATATGAACGTTAGTTTAAAAACCAATAATTTTTCACTTATCTGGGGCTTGGGGGGGGGGGCTCAAGAGAGAGTCCGGGGACTTTTTGGGAAATGCTCCCCTTCTAAGGTACTAACAACTGACAAAAATTTAGCTTGTCCCTAATTTGTTCCGACATTCGGTCATTTTTGGTCTTCATTGCCTAGGCGAAACATACAACAGAAACAATGTACTGAAATTAAAATAAAAATTTTGAAAGTTTGATGAAATATGAGTATTAGAGCAATAAATCCCTTAATGCTCGTGCGCAAAAGACAGCTTTTTATAACTTTTAAAATCTTCATAGTCAAATATATCTGGCAGTTCATAAGATAGATATACAGATAAAGCTTTTATATACTATCGGCAATCTAATGAGTCGCAGTTCAATTGAAGGGCTTGGCGGATGAAGGGGGCTATGATACATTTGGAAAAATGAACATGCTGGACAATGGTAAGCAGATCGATACATGTAATCAATTAAAACTTGGTACATCAAAAAATAGATGTCATTAGACCTATTTCATACGCGCACTAAAGACAAAGCCAGAAAACAAAAAATCTGCAACAACTGCAACAATGAAGCTTTGAAATTTAATAACTCACAATTTCTGTTTTGTCACATAATCCCTTTCTTCTCCCAAGCCCTTCCATTGTTCTCGGAGAGTGGACAAGGTTGCATGACAAAACAATTTTGTCCAAAGTTTAAACACAAAATTAATTTTATCAAACTGAAAAAAAAAAAAACACCTTTTGAGTTTATTCCCTTACGTTTCATTTTGTTTTTAAAAAGTGAAAAAACTCTCAAAAAAATTAGCTTTGAATAAATTTTTAGTTTTGAACGAATAAAAACAACTACTAAAATATTTTATCGTACCTTGAGGTGCTTCCGAAATGCGTTGACGAAAACGCTGAGGATTACCATCCTTGTCGAAACGATGATCAGAGCATCATGCTGTTGGCGAACGGCGAGCGGTTGCAACCACTCTCAAACTTGTTTTCAAGTGTGTTCAACTGTTCTGTCACGTCATTGGTCTATCAAACATAGCTCCTCCCAAAGGCGGAGCCTGCATACATAACAACATTCGAACATTCCACGGAAAGAGTCGCATATCTTATACAGGAGCGTTCTCCAATCACGATCGACCAGTGGTTCTAATTATTTTTCTGCTAGAGTTGGAGAATTTATTTATTTATTTTGATATTTTTCTTTCGGCTGGATATGATAATTAATTCATGAAACTAATTGAGAGAACTTGGAGGCCGAAGGATACTTGACAGAGAAAAGACGTGCAAAATGATGTTTTTGTTTGTTGAAGATTTAAATTATGAAAATCTCTAACTGGTAGACATAGGTTGTTTCGGGTCATGGGACGGAGTTGTGTTGAAAAACTGTGTGACTTGGGAGGGGGGGGGTGTCTAAGGTTTAACATTTGCTAAAAGCATATGAAGCAGGGTAATTACTGATACTTTTCTGAAACAATTCTACAGTAAGAAATTGTCCATTGCTTGCGAAAACTTTGCATAATCTGAATCTCATATTTCCTCGGAACTCTTGTCCGACTTAAAAAATATTTCATGAAAATTTGCAGAAAAAAGTACGGGTATCATTGGCACTAGTACTTTTACAATGAATATTACCTTTACCGTAAAAGTTAAGTGCTCTCACTTTTTCGTAATTGATATCCTATCCTTTTATTTTCTTCGTTGATAGTACATGTCTTCTATCTCTTTATGGTTAATAGAAGTTAGGAGAAAAGAAAGAAAAAAAAAAGTTCAATCACAACATAAAAAATTCTTAATGAATACTAGATATGAAATTTACTACCAATAGGGGCATTTTTTAAATTAGGATAATAGTTTTCAAAAAAAGTTGCTTTTAAATGTGAAAAATTCGCAAAAAAATAAAATTTGGTCTTCAGGAAGAAATCTATTTTGTCAACTTGTTTTTTGTTACTCTAGGAAAGATTAAAGTGTGCCAAAATGAAACTGTAGCATACCTTAGTCTTTCTTAGAATAAAACAAACTTATATTTTTTTTTTCTAGCAAACGATAATAAAAACTAGAACTGAAATAAAAATATAAATTAATTTTAAACAATCAATGCTGCAGTAGATGAATATTAGTTCGTTCCTACGAAGTCTTCAAAACATAAAATGATCTTTTTTTGACATTTAATACGAGCAAAAATATGAAAAGGTGTAAATTGTGAAGTTTAACATTACAATTTTTAAAAACATCGAGTGAACACCAAGCGGCAATTCTTGATTACGAACAGTTTTAATTTGTCAGAATCGAATTAACGTTTTTTTTAGTTTTACGGGATGACATGCTCAGTTGAGTATTCAGGAACCAACGAATATTAAGGATTTGAAAGAATGGTTGTGCTATTTTTATTCACTGAAACTGTTACTCCGAAACAAGTGTCTGCAATTTTCAATACTATTTATTTGCCAGGTTCGCCAGCCAAAGTTAAATTTATCCCGAAGAATGAAAGAAAAAAAATCATCATTAAATATTAGATTTTTCTTTTTCTTTTCTAGAGTATTTGAAGTTAAAAACAAAATGAAATATAATCGCAACCGAGTCCTACGACTTGCCGGCTTTTCGGGCTATCACTCGACCTCCCGATTTCACAGTCTGGACCTGAGATGGAGGCAACTGGACTCTCACGAGGCAAAATTGCATTAGGAATTTAATTTTGACGGAGGGTGTCCTAGCCAAAGCATCACAAAGGTTCTTTAGTGTGCCACAAAGTCATGTATAATGAACGATGGCGATTTTCTTTGTCTTTAAAATGCTCCGACTGGAGTCCGGGAAGAACCAGCATTACAAGATTCTAACGCCTAACCACTATGCCACCTTGTCTGTCTCATATTGCCTGCACTAGTTTGTGACAAGTGTATATAGGTTCATTTTCTAATAGACCCTTTATTTACTTTTGTTTCAATTGAAATTTATTGTAAACTTTTTATTCAGACATAGTATTACTTTCATTTAATATTTGTTCTAATATTTTATTCAAAAAAAATAGAAAACAAAGCGTTTTTTATGTATTAAGTATAGAAACTAAACTGAAAATTGAATTCAGCTTGATTTGAAACTCAATTTTCAGTTTCGTTTCCCTACTGAAAATTGAACTGTTGTTCCGAATTACAGCTCATTTTTCATTATTATTCATGCAATTGCATTTTGTTCGGTGAACTAATTAACAACTCTTATCATTTGTTGCAGGCATTCGAGAGAATTAGTACACAGAAAAATGAGTCTCAAAGCACTAAATCCGGAGAAAATAGACCATAAAAATGACCTTGAAGCAAATTGACCATAAAAAAATTGGCTAATGATGACACTACAAGAACACGAATGTAAAATCTCCGACAATGGAATGTCAGGTAGTGTTTGTCAAAGGTAGACAGTGTTTCTAAGATAGACCACCCTATACCTATTTATGTGCATTGTGTATAATATCGCCACTCTCATTACACTGGTAAAACATTTGTATAACATTAGTCCATAAATACAGTGGCAGCATTGCTGCCTCCATTGCTATGGGATAACTTGATCGTTCTATCTGGCGTAAGGTTACATCATGGTAATGTAACCAAAGCTTAAAGTTTCACCCATTTCTTGTAAAGTTACACCAGAATTCTCTGTTAACAGAAGGATTTTTTCTTTCTTTTCGTTCACTAGGCAGGCAGCATTCATTAGGCTGGTAGATTACTTTCAATTATTCGTTTCGTTAAAGTTTGTCCTGCTAATTTTTGGAAAAAAAAATTCTAAGAAAAATTTTTGGACCTACTCAAGAAGACAATAGATGGAGAATCCTGTACAACCATGAGATTAGCAGAAAGTACGACAAATTTGCCGGAACTGATATTCTAAGAGTAATAAAAGTCTCACGTATTCGGTGGCTTAGGACATCTTTATGGACATGGTGATACTGTCCCTACCAAAAAAGTTTTTTTTTTTTTGAAAATTGAAGGGACTAGACGTCGAGGACGACCACCTACTCGATGGTTGGAAGATGTCGAGAAAGACCTAAAACTAATGGGAATTAACCGATGGAGGGATGTTGCGACTAATAGGGTCAACTGGAGGAAAGTCAGCGACTCGGCCTTGGCCTGCAAAAGGCTGTCGTGCTTTTGATGATGATGATGAATGTTTGTTCGGTTCATGCTTTCCCACTACCAATCAATTTTACACAAATTCGCAAGTTACTTCAATTACACATGACATGATCGAACCCCGAACTGCGGACTTGTCACGTACAAAGCAAAGCAAGCACGTTTGACAACTGGGGCGGTTAAGGCACACGTTCATAAGACCATAAGAGATCTGCGCCGATGTTTGTCTTTACCCATGCACTTTGAATAATACCCTAGTCATTTTAACGCTTGGTTGGAACTTTACACAGGCTACGTAAAACTTTCCTCCAACAATTAGAGTTTTCTTAAAATCGAAACAGCTTACTCCAAAAGTTGTGCAACGTTACACCTATCATGAAATATAATTAAAATATCTTACGAATTTGTACAAAAGTGATTGGTAGTGAGAAAGCATGAACCTGACAAAAGATAACGACAATACATAAACAATAATTGAAAGTCTTCTTCCAGCCTGATGAATGCTCTTTCTTCTTTTCTCTCCTTCTTTCAGAGAGCGGTTTCATTATCATTATTGTTGATATTTTTTATTTACAGTGTAACGTCTTAGCTTCATAAATCGTTTTAATCGTTTAAATCACGTAAAAGAGTCATCAACATAAAATCAACAAATGGGCCGTGCCGCACCATTTTTGATTTTGATCAAATTTGGTTGGGAATATGTACCGATAAACTGTACTTCTAAACTTTTTTTTTTCTTGAAAAAATTTTATTCTCGAGGAGCCTTTTTTTTTCCTTGCCCTGCTGATGGGTAGATTTCGGCATTTTTGATCTTTTTTTACTTCCTTTTACTTAGTAAAGGAAGTATTGTGATCGCGAAAAAAAAATCACTCAAATTTGAGTCTAAATTTTGATTTTGCTCACCCCCGAATGAAAATTCCTTAGTTTTTTTGACCTGTCAGCACGTGCATATGTACCTACCAACATATAAGCAGCCGAAAAAAAATTTTCAACCACCCCCGAGTTAATTACGACGAGTTTTCGTGTGACGTCTGTATGTACGTGTGTGCGTATGTGGGTCGCATAACTCAAAAACTATATGCCGTAGAAGCTTCTAGCTTGGTATGTAGGCTCTGAGGATGGTCTAGTTGTGCACCTCCCCTTGTGGTTGCATTTGAATGTTCCCAAGGGGGTGTTTTACCCCTTTTTTGGGGAAAATCAGTGTTAACTTCAATGCAGAGGGAATGATATGCATTGGCGCGACCACTTTCCGTTATGTCGCCAAGCTTTTGGTCGCCAAGTGTTTGACGCCAACTTGGCGACAAATTTGGCGAAATTTTTTTTTTTTTTGAATTTGGGTTCAATTTGGCGCAATTGGCGATATTTTGCGAAAAATTCACCGAATGATGTTAAAATCGGCGATATTTAGTAAATGAATCATTGTAAAACATTTGTTTTGCATTATTTCGAAGCAAACTAGGGGTGTAAATGTTCGAATTGATATCTTGCTCACTCATAGCATAAATTTAACACTAAGGCATCTACAAAGAAATTTACACGTAAAAGGAAGTAGTGTGGGACCCATACCAGATTTTTTCTAACAGCTGTGGTAAATTTATTTATAGTGGTGGAAAGATAAAACATGGCTTATTTTAAAGCTGAAAGAATGAACTTTGATTTGTGTATAAAAAGAAGCGATTTACGTTAAGTCTAAAAGGAAATTTTCCGGGGTCAAATCGCGGTTTAAAAAGTGCCGTTTTCGTCATTTCAAGCCTGAAAAAACATATGAAGGACTAACAGTAGGGATCTAATTTTTGTTTCTCTTGCACCCAGTTATAAATACTAGAAGCACAGAAAAAAATAAGATGATACCGGTAGTTCTTCATTATGAAAAAAAATTCTTAAACTTAAAAAAAAATGAAAAATGGCCCTTTTCCACTCCTTCCAAAAACGGCCTGTGGAACAGGCAGTAAAAATTTGAAAATGTATGGATTAAGAAAGTGTTACATTGCACTTTAAAACGAAACAAAAAAATGTCTTGTTATTCCAAGGCATTAGAGAGACAAGCCTTCAAACTAATCCAATAATAACTCTTGCAAACAACTTAAAACAGGTTAAGTAAACTGGATAAAAGCTAATAAAATATACCACTTAACCAAATTTCATTTAAATATATTTTTAAAATATTATGTTACACAGCTAATAGACTTCATTTTTTATTATTTTTTAAATATAATTTAAAAAACATAATTTTTCACTTTAATTCACTTTCACTTCACTTCGTTATAAATAGATTATTAACTAGTTTTTTCTGGTGTTGCCATTAATCTCATTTCATCCTACTCGGCGCATGTCTTTCTTGATGAAAACTCTTTGATTTAACTCAAGACTGCTGACAGTCTGTGCTTTATTTATTGTATGAATACTGTTATAGCAATTTTTGAACCCGTACACGACAGCGCCATGAATCTGAGTCCATTATACTCAGCTTTTTTTTTTTTTTTTCATGAAACCTCTTCAGAATTATGTCAAAGCTGTTTAAATAATTCTATTTTTGTTTATGGTGTATCTGTAATAAGAGAAAATTGATTCTGAAGTATATGTTGACAGACTGACTTAATGTATTATCTTCTTCCCAGTGATGTCTGCGTTTTGTAACGGTATACAATAGTAAGTTAGCTGTATTGCACACTGCCAAAAAATAAACTGCTGTTTTAACACACTGTAAAAAGTAAATCTTATTTTTACAGAAAAATACAGCTAATTTTATAGCATTAAACTGTAAAAATTGCTAATTTTACAGTAACAAACTGTACAATTGCTACTTTTACAGTACTAAACTGTAAAATTGCTAATTTTACAGTAATAAACGGTAAAATTGCTAATTCAACAGTTAATTACCTTTCATTTTACAGTTGTAAACTGGAGCCTTCGCTACTAATATAATACGGTTGTTTTTACAATATAATGCAGCTAAATTTCACGGCAATAAACTGCAAAATCTCTAACTTCACAGTAAGAATGCTAGTTTTACAGTTTATGACAGTGCATTTAGTTTTAGATAAGAACCTTGGCTGCCAGAATTATGCTGTAAAAATAACAGTTCATTTTTTGTAGTGCAGTATATCAGTGGCGAATCCAGGAGTTGATTTTGGGGGGTGCACATCGAACATCGACACTATGATGAGAAAGGAAAAAAATCAAGAAATATGGTGAAACTTTAAAAATACAGTATTTCGATTTAATTTTTTCTATTGAACGTTGCTCAAAGATTGTTTTTTTTTTCACAAAAATGAATATCATGCAAGAACAATAAACATATTACGAAAAAAAATCTCAAGCCAAAAGCACTCAAGTCTTCATCGGAAAATTGATAGATCATTTATAATTAAAAAAAATAGTTGCATGATAAAAAATATTTTTGAAGGTCCGAGAGTACCAAAATGAAATTTTTTGTACATTTTGGTTTTTATGAAGTTTTATTTTATGATTATTTTTGTTTCATCAAAGATAAGATTTTTCTTAGCTTATATGCACGCATTTTCTCATGCATATTCTACAAAATGTCCATTTAAACGTCCTTCAGATGTTGGGGAACGTGGGGGTAAGATTTAAATAACGGGGCAAATTGGAATGTTAAAACATTTTAACTCTTCTGCGCCATCCACCTAGCAATATACTAACTATATTCTTAAACCTATAGTCGATTGGACGATTGCGATTCAAATATAAATAGACTGAAAAATCAAAGGGAATATATACAACTCATTTTCAAAATTTCATACACATATTGTAATATTTTGCAAAATTGTTTTTGTTTTTCAGCTATTACTTACACCTTTTTTTTAAATCCTAGATGTGCTCATTGATTAATTCATTCATTCGCATTTCTTCATTAATATTTCAACTTGTTTATTTATTCATTTCTAATAAAACTTTTAATAATAAAATAAAAACTTTCATTTCATCCCATGAGAAAAGAAAATAGAAACTGATCCCTTTTTCTCCAGGGTAAAAATTTACTGCTGAAATGAGCAGTAATGTTTCAATGTAAGTGTTAATATAAAAAACATTTTTTTTTAATGTGCGATTTTTTAAACAAAAATCCAATTTGTCACATTTTGAAAAAAAAAAAAAAAAAAAAGCTGGTGTTTTGTTGATTTTTTTCTTTACGATGTAAAATAATAATATGACAATTTGTTCAAAATAATCTTTAAAAAAGAGAAAATAAGAGGAGGAGCAATGCTTAAACACATTTAAATCATTTAAATAATCTGCAATTAATAGGAAGCTTAAACGTCTAACAATGTTTGTGAGAGGCGCGGGTACATCGCTCATTTTCCTCTTACATTTCCACAATTACAGAATAACAATTAGTTTTGCTCTTATTGTCGAAAACAGAAAATAATATGACAATATTTCAGTGTCCATAAAGTATTTTTCATTGAAAAAACCTGAAGCATATTTACATGAAGGTTACATGTTTTTTCAAAATTCGGTGCCACCATTTTTTATAATCTTACAAAATCTTGGGGGGTGCATTGGTCCCTTGGCACCCTCCCTGGATACGCCACTGCAGTATATTACTGGCAGCAGAGGTTCCAGTTTAAAACTTTCAAAACGACAGTTATTAAACAACAGTTTATTTTTTATTAAAGTTTTATTATAGTTTGTTTTTTATTAAACAACAGTTTATTTTTTGCAGCGTGTGTGTATGCTTAACTATTATTTTCTAACATCAGTAAATTTGAGTGCTAATAAGGTTCCTCTAATAAATATTTCAATAAGAAGGAAATGAAAGAAAGGCCGAAGCTATTCATTTCAATTTTTTTTTTTTTTTTACAAAATAGATATTTTGGTAAAGTTTCACAAGAACTTTGCGGGAAAGAGTAATATATCTTTCTATTTGAAAAATCCATTATTAATATAGCATTTATTAAAAGGAATTTTTCATGACTCAACATTGATTGCCATTCCTCTATTGGAGGTTTTCTACTCTGCAAAAAAAGAGGCGTTTTTCACCAAAATCTGAAGCCAGTTTGCTGGCAACGAAAGATGAAGCAGTATTTTTAACCAAATTTTAGTGTTACATTTTGGTTTCTTACTTACGAATCTTGCACCAAAAGTAACTGAAAAAAAAAAAAAAAAAAAAAAAACAAGATGGGGTGCTGCACCAAAAGATTGTGTTCATTTTCAAGCTAACAAAGGATGGTGCAATAATTTCGATGTACTGCTCGTATTTCAATGCAAATAAATTCGAGTGATAGTGATAACTTGAGTACCTTGTGCTGAAATATAAGTAAAATTGTGCACTTTCCTTTTCAGTCAACATGTCAGCACCTTAGGTGCAATATAGAACAAAGTTTTTTAGTGTTAGCACGATTCGGGAAGCTTTTCTTTCATTCCTTTCTTTTTTCCAAAATTATGTCATAAACGTGTTAGCGGACACCATAAATAACTATTGCACAAAAGTTGTGTACATTGTAAAAAATGAATGTTGTTTTTACAGTAAAATACAGCAAATTTTATGGTAATAAACTGTAAAAATTGCTAATTTTACAGTAATAAACTGTACAATTGCTAACTTTACAGTATTAAACTCTAAAATCGCTAATTTTACAGTAACAAACTGTAAAATTGCTAATTTAACAGTTTATTACCGTGCATTTTATACCTTTAAACTGGAATCTCTGCTGCCAGTATTATACTGTTGCTTTTACAGTATAATACAGCTACATTTTACGGCAATAAACTGTAAAATTTCTTACTTTACAGTAAGAAACTGTAAAATGTCTAGTTTTGCAGTTTATTGCTGTGCATTTTACAGTTTTAAATTGGAACCTCGGCTGCCAGAATTATACCGTAAAAACAACAGTTCATTTTTTGCAGTGCATAGAACAAAAATTTTTAATGCATGTTAGCACGCTTCAGGAAGCATTTCTTTCCTTCCTTTCTTTTTTCTAAAATTATAATGTATATTCTTTTATCATGAAAGTGTTAGCGGACACCATTGCACAAAAGTTGTATAGGGTTTTTTTTTTTTGACATTGAAAAATAACTGTTTTCAGATGTGTGATTTTATCTGTTTAAACTTTCCTTCTTTCTAACCAAAGACCATAATTCCTCTCTTAGGAAATTTTGAAATCCACAATGCAAGAACGCCTAGCGACGTCTTATTACGTTCTCTTAAAATAGAAAATGAGATAGTTAAAAGGTTACTGTCTTTAGAGAATTACCGAATATATACTTTATCGCAAATATGTGGTCAAATTAGAAAAAAAGACTGTCAAGCAAAACTCTGATGACATTAGCCGTAACTAAAACGTTCCCCTCCGTAAAAATGGTGGGGGTGGGGGGGGGATGAGGTTACATAACAAAATAAAACGAATAGATTGTAAATATGGCTCATTAATAATCGTATTATTATTCTAACTTAGCAAATCTTTTTCCTTAATTCGAAATGTAAAATATCGAAATCAAATTGAAGGGCCGAGTGGACAAAGGTGATTTGTGACATTTTTTTTAATTTCTAGAAAAAGCTTCCAAAAAAAAAAATGTAGTGTTATATTTTTTTATGGATTTTTCTCAACGGGTAAAACGGAGTCATATTCTTAGTTACCAACCATTTCTGTGACTAAGGGGACATGATACTGATGGACTTATCACCTTCATCCATGGTAAAAAGTAAGTTTCAAAAATTGTCACATATCACCTTTATCCACTTGTCCCTTCAAATATTGACTACACTTAATATTCTAACTTGTCAACTTTTTTCCCTTAATTCGAGATGTCAAATATTAAAACCAAATTACTTTAAAATGCTATTTCAAGATCATTCTCAATGATTCAGCATGATATGAAGCATAGCAAAATATGTCTTACATTATGCTGGTTAAAAAAAATAAACAAAAAAAAATGGTATAATTAAAAATAACTGAAAAATAAATTTCACTCTTGTTTTTTTTTTTTTTTTTTCATTGCTAAAACAAAACGGAGAATAAATAATTATTTTACAGTACCTTCTGACTTCTATATTGCAGAAAACACAGCTTGGCGCAGGGGCAAAGGACCACCATCAGTTCAGCTACGGTTGCAGCGAAGAATACCAACTCTATACAGTCGGATGATGCCTTTGGGCGAAAGAATCCGTTTTGAATTTCCAAGACCGCCCACTGAAGTTCCCAGAGACACCAATCCCTAAGAGAGAGAGAGATGGAGGGTTACAAGTATTGTCCATTACACCTCTTGCAATATTGCATTAAAGATTCAATACTGGTAGCCCAACCCCGAAAAATAGCATTAGAGATAAGACTAATGCAAGAGATGGGAAGATATATTGCGCGGAGAAATTCGTGTGGCATTGATAGAGATGCTGTGTTTGATTGTCTGGGGTTATAAAAGGAAATTCTGGGGAGGGTATCGTAAAATGTTTTTGGGGGATACGTGCAAATGCACTAAAACACACAATTGTAATTAAACATGATCGAAAAAATCCTAAAGTCTGAGTTTGCCCTGAAGTTGTTCATATTTCTACGTGTTTAATTATACAATGAGTGAATTGGAAAAAAAAAGTGTGATTAAATAGTGAAAATTTTAAGGCAACTTAAGGTAAATACAAAACTTATCTGCTCTGAGGCAAGATATATACGAAATTTTTAATAACAATAACAATAAACAGTCAAAGAAAAAAAAGGGGAGAAAATATTAAATACACTGTAAAAAATGAATGTTGTTTTTACAGAATAATATAGTAAATTTTACAGTAATAAACTGTAAAATTGCTAATTTTGCAGTTTTTTTACAGTTTTAAACTGGAACCTCTGCTGCCAGTATTACACTGTTGTTTTTATAGTATAATACAGCTAAATTTTATGGCAATAAACTGTAAAATTGCTTGCTTTACGGTAAGACACTGTAAAATTGCTAGTTGTGCATTTTACAGTTTTAAATTGGAACCTCGGCTGCCAGAATTTTACAGTAAAAACAGCAGTTCATTTTTTGCAGTGTACCTTAATGCTGTCCCATGATTCGAACTTTCAATGTGTTTAATTCAAAATATATTTTATCTTCTCAATGCATTATTTGTTAATGTGAAGCTGATCACTTGCAATTCAATATCATAGTTTAATAATAAGTTTCGCTTTTATCGAACTAAATCGTTAAAACAAAGATGCTTTCTAGAACAATATTGTAAGATCAAAGTTTTGATTTCATATAATTCAAATAAAAGTAAATAAAATAATAAATAGATCTGATTAGCTGATAAATGGTTCGTCGGATAAATAATTTAAGCATTGCTGGTTTTCAAAGAAAAAAAAACTGAACAATATTTTAAGACTGCTCGAACTATTTCTTCACTGACACGCCCCCCCCCTCCCCAAAAAAAGAAAGAAAGAAAAGATTGCGAACTCATTTTTTTATATTTACTAGCTCAATGTTTGATCACTCAAAACATTGGAGAACTTTTTTTATTTTTATGTACTTAAATCTTAATTTTACAAATTCAATTTTACTATTTTAATGATTCGAGGGAAAAATAGAGCAAGAAAAAAGAGGCAAACTACTCAACTGTCACACGAGGGTGAGAAAATGGAAATTTAGGCTAAATTTAGAGTGAAATTTCTTTCACGAATCGTTCAAAGAAGTAAACACTGCAAAAAATGAACTGTTATTTTTACAGTGTATAATACTGGCAGCCGAGGTTCCAATTTAAAACTGTAAAATGCACAGTAATAAACAGCAAAACTAGCAATTTTACAGTTTCTTACTGTAAAAGCAACTTTTACAGTTTACTGCAGTACAGTTTAACTGTACTATACTGTAAAAACAACAGCATAACACCGGCAGCAATGAGTAATTTATGATTGATTAAAAAATGACAATTTTCATAATTTTCAAGGGGAAAAAAGAAAAGAATGCCGACTGAGTGAAAGAAATGATTCATATAAACTGCATAAATTTTTTTACAAATTAAAAGAACATTTTTTTATAAGTTAAATATGAAACTAAGAAAATAACGTCTTTTGTTCCGTAAAGAAGTTTCCGAAATGAAAGCTTTTAAAATTTAAAATAGAATGGAATGTAATAATCTATTGCAATATTCATTATCAAATCATACCATCATATCAAACGTTGAAAACGTTGACAAAATTGCGCATATCTAGAACGCTGTTCTAGCAAAGCTAAATAGCTAAATGCTTAATGCTTTTCCATTGACCGTGTATATATAGATTTTAGTTTCTTTTTTTAACTTTTAAGTGTTCGTGATTGAAATGTATTATTTTTAGTTAAAAGTGAATGGCTATTCTGATATGCTTTTATATATTCTTGGACATGAGAAAATTACATTTTTTTCTTAATGTTTTAAAATAGCAATAAGAATGTAAGTATTTAAAATGTTTTACGCTATCTTGGAACAATGTCATATTGGGATGCCTTTCTTAGAAGTAGTAAACTTTTCTTTTCTTTTTTTAGAGATATTGTAGCAATGTTTTTGAATTTCTTAAAATGAAAAAATACCTAATAACTTAAGCATATTACATGTACATTAGATATAATAATAATGAATATTGTAATAGACTATTACGTTCCATTCTATTTTTAATTTTAAATGCTTTCATTCAAAAACTTCTTTACGGAACAAAAACGTGATTTTCTTAGTTTCATATTTTACTTATAAAAAAATGTTCTTTTAATTTGTTAAAATTTTTATGCAGTTTGGATGAATCATTTCTTTCACTCAGTCGGTATTCTTTTCTTTTTTTTACCATGAAAATTATGAAAGTTGTCATTTTTTTAATCAATCATAAATTACTTATTGCTCTCATATAACCATAGATGAGTTCCGGTTTCGTTCATTTTCTATCTTATACTATTCTGGATTGTATCTAATGGCCTCTCAAGTATATCCAGAAAGACTACGGAACATGAATATATTATATTCAATTGTCTTTAGAATATATTTAATGACCCCTGGACTTTGTCCAATAGCCTCTGGAATGTATCAAATTTGAGTTTTACGTCTTCTATTCAAATTATGTTTTTTGGAATTATGATTGCTATAGGAGTTAATTGTAGAAACAAAAAACCCAGCGAGTAAGGTTTTATTGCGATTCGTGATTGAAAGAAACGTAATTTGAATTCAAGATGTTGAAATTCAAATTAATGATTTTTTTTAATTTAAAAAATATTAATTGAAATTTTATAACCCTCGGCGTTCTGCCAAAGTAAAAACACAACGCAACGTCATTGTAGTGCGCTTTAGCGTCTCAACATCCCCTTTCCTTCACTGCAAAAAAAAGAACTGCTGTTTTCACAGTATAATACTGGCACTGAGGTTCCAATTAAAAACCGTAAAACGCACAGAAATAAACTGTAAAACTAGCAATTTTACAGGTTCTTACTGTGAAAATAGCAATTTAGTTTATTGCCGTAAAATTAGCTGTATTATGTAAAAACAACAGTATAAAACTGGCAGCCGAGATTCCAGTTTAAAACTGTAAAACGCACTGTAATAAACTGTTAAATTAGTAATTTTACTGATTATTACTGTAAAGTTAGGAATTTTACAGTTTAGTAGAGTACAGTTAGAAATTTTAAAGTTTTGTACTGCAAAGTAGCAGTTTTACAGTTTCTTACTGTAAAATTAGCAATTCTTACAGTTTATTACTATAAAATTAACTGTATTATACTGTAAAAACAACTTTCATATTTTAGTGTTTTTCTTTAAAGCACCTTTTAAATTATGAATTATAGAGCGATCTATGTATATTACGTTTTTCGTCACCAATTTTGTATCATTTAGCATGAAGACTACATCGCCCCACGAATCTGACGAAGTGCTCAAAAGTTGCGTGCGCCGAGAATCAGGCTCTAATAGCCGGGAGGGTAGGCCGAGATCCCAGACCTGGACCACAAAGTAAGAAGATTCTGGTGACTTTATTTAAATAAAATCGGTAAATTGCAGAAAAATTTATTGCACTCTAAGAAATGAATGTTGTTTTTACATTATAACTAGCAGTACCCGCACGGCGATGCCCGTGCATTTAAATAGGAAGGAAATCCACTGAATAAATTTAAATTCACTCCAAACCTCTGAAGTAAAATTACTATAGTTGAAGCGGTATAGTAATTGGCCACTTTAGCGACATCGTATTTGTATGGCGTATACAAATTTATAGGAGTTTTCAGAGGAGTTATCACAATTGTTGCTGCTCTGTCACATTATCTTCATTAGTCAGATTTGCATTTGTTGTTATAATTTCCGTTTTGGTAGAGTTGTTTTTAGAAAAATCATTCTGGAAAAAAAGCGCCAAACTTTGTATAACGATCATGTATTATTTAAAACTCCCTCCTGATATTTTGGTGCTTTTATCTTGTCCATTTCGCCTCCAAAAATAATTTGGAAGTCTTTAGAGACATGAGCGTATTTAATACATTAAACTCTTTACCTGATTTTTCTGTTGCTAAGCAGTTAGAGTTATCAGTAGCGTTCTCATCATAGGGGCCAATTACTATAATTTTCTGAAAATATTGTGACAGTTATTGACCACAACAAAACTTTAATTTTTAAGAATATATTCTTATATTACACCTCAAATTCACTTATTAGGCATCACAGCTATAAATCTCATAGTGTTTTAAAAGCTTTAAATTCATTGAGTTCTTTTAAAATGTCGCATAAAAAATTCTAGTCTTACCGTTTTCTCCACAACTTTTTAAATTACACTAAAAGTCCTTTTAAAGTTTAAAACAATTCGCCAAAGACATTATGTTAAGTAAGTAATAGGAGATATACTCAAATTTTCAATTTTCAAGGCTTAACTCTATACGTAAATTTAAACCACTGAAGAAAGAGCAGTTTGTATGGAAAATGGATCTAGTGTTTCAGTTTTGCGTACAGAGTTAAGCCTTCAAAATTGACTAAATTTGATTAATTAATATCTCCTGTTCTAATTAACGGAGAGAAACGTGCTAAAACTTCTTTTTCAGAAAAAAAACCCTTTCCAACGATATATAATGTTTTGGGGTGGAGGAAGGTTTCCCGCCCTCAATTATATCGGATGCACCAAAAATGAGACTAATTCGAAATTTAGAATTTGGCCTTCGAGATGCATTACACGGGGATACGTTCGAATTTTCGTGCCAAGTTTGAGGTCTGTAGGTGCTGCGGGGGCTTCTGGCCAGCGGTTACAAACGTACAAACAAACAAACACCGTCATCTTTATATATAGAGATACAGCTAATTTTATAGTAATAAACTGTAAAAATTGCTAATTTTACAGAAAGAAACTGTGAAATTGCTAACTTTACAGCACTAAACAGTAAGATTTTAAATTTTACCGTTTATTACCGTGCATTTTAGTTTTAAACTGGAACCTCTGCTGCCAGTATTATGTTGTCATTTTTACAGTATAATAGAGCTAAATTTCCAGGTCAGGAAATAAACTAAAATTTCTAACTTTACAGTAAGAAACTAAAATTGTTTGTTTTACAATTTGTAACTGTGCATTTTAGTTTTAAATTGGAACCTCGGCTGCCAGTATTATACTGTAGAAACAACAGTTCATTTTTGCAGTGTACTGTATTGAGAGCTTTGACTGAGGGTTTATTATATAATTTGAAACAGATTCACGTGATCCACACATTAAGAAGTACTTATTGTTGTCGCAAAACAGTTAACAAGGAGAAAAATAAATAAAAAATTGTGATGGAGGTATGTCCTAGGAAACAGCATTTGACTCTAAATACAGATTAAAATTAAGGTAATCAAATAGGTAATGGATCAAGAAAACTCTAAATACAAATACATTTATTCAAAACTGTTAATCGAAATTACAGTTACATGGAGATGGAAAGCTTCCGATTTACCGTTTTTTGAAGTTTTATCGCGTATAAAATGTCATGCATTAGTATAACTTTGCTTTTTGTTTGAAGCCTAAAATAAATGTTCGTTCTGTGTCTTTTTATTATTATTTATTTTATTATTATTATTATTTTAAAGCTTCTATATAATTCTCAGGTGATGAAGATAACATTGCGCTCGAATTTTCGCAATAAAGATGAGTATATACGAGAGTATGGAATTGTTTTTATCAAACAATTATAATGGCATAAATTAGTTAATATATGCTATCCGATTCGAAGTGCTTTCACATTAGCATACATTACTTTCCTAAATACAACATAAAACTTTTCAACTCAAGACTACATTCCGCTTAACTGCATAAGATAAAATAAATTTCAATCATGACAATTATAAAATATTTAATCTATCTCTTCTAGCACTGCAAGACATCTCCTTTTGGAGAGGAGACGGCGTTTCATATTGTGTTGAAATTTTCTTCTGGTGCACTAAAAAATGATGTTGTTTTTACAATACAATACAGTTAATTTTATAGTAACAAACTAAATATTTCTAATTTTACAGTACTAAACTGCAAAGTTTCTAACTTTACAGTACTCAACTGAAAAAAATGATAGTTTTAGTTTATTGCTGTGCATTTTACAGTTTTAAATTGGAACCACGGCTGCCAGTATTATACTGTAAAAACAACAGTTCCTTTTTTGCAGTGTGAGAGATAGATCATGACATACCTTAAATGTCTAAATATGATCATACTATAAGTTGCAGCTAGAAAACTCCTCCCTCCCCCTCATATTCATATTCTAACTTAAATTTCTGCAACTAAAAACTTTCATTAGAAAGAAATTAAAGCAAACCATTTGCTTCTCAAACTTTCACGCTCGTCTCACCTTACACTGCAAAAAATGAACTGTTGTTTTTACAGTATAATACTCGCATCCCAGGTTCCAATTTAAAACTGTAAAATGCACTGTAGTAAACTGTAAACTAGCAATTTTACAATTTCTTACTGTAAATTTGAATATTTTACAGTTTATTGCCGTAAAATTTAGCCGTATTATACTGTAAAAGCAACAGTATGATATTGGCAGCAGAAGTACCAGTTTAAAACTAAAATGCACAGTAATAAACTATAAAATTAGCAACTTTACCGTGTATTACTGTAAAATTAGAAATTTTACCGTTTATCACTGTAAAATTAGAAATTTTTACAGTTCATTACTATAAAATTAGCTGTATTATACTGTAAAAACAACATTCATTTTTTATAGTGTATAACATGAAACAAAACATGCAGAATCATAAATCTGATTTTAATTTTCCAATGCGAAAGCAATTCCGGAGTAGGCGAAAGCTTTAAAGTGGGAACAATGAGGTGCTTTCGCTCCTTGATGGGCCATTGCCGTTCATCGTAAACGCTGTCTTCTGAGTAATGTGGCGAATAATTACTTAAGAGGCAGAGATTAAACAGTTTTATGGAAGACTGTTATGATTATGACAATCTTTAAAAGTCAGCGTTGCACCGGGCATGTGTTCAGTTGCAGATTTCAGTGCGATGACTAACAGGTTCTGTGGTGTCCTCAACGGATAGTGGTTTTGCAGTTAGCTTCATTAAGTGGGAATACTATTTACATGCAATCATTCTGTGTGGTAAGTAGTTTATTTTAGCATGAAAGTTATTGAAGCATTTAACCACATGGTAAATTTAATGTTCTTATAAGTTTTAGGATGTATGTATGTTGTATATCGCTCATTTAATTTTTTTAACATTTTGAATCATTGAATTACTTTTCGCTCCGTCTGCAGCTTGTGTCGACATTGTCTTTACTTATAACATTACAGATTTCCTCAAATCATTGAGCTTTTTCGAACTGTTGCACTACAAAAAATGAACTTTTACAGTATAATACTGGGAGCCGAAGCTCCAATTTAAAACTGTAAAAGGCACAGCAATAAACTAAAACTAGCAACTTGACAGTTTCTTGCTGTAAAATTAGAAATTTTTACAGTTTATTACCGTAAAACTTATTTGTATTATCCTGTAAGGAAAAACAGTATAATACTGGCAGCTAAACCTAACTAAACTTAAAACTAAAATGCACGGTAATAAACTGTAAAATAATCAATTTTATACTTTATTACTTTAAAATTAGCAGTTTTACAGTTTAGTACTGTAACTATAAAATTAAATGTATTACTATAAAATTAAATGTATCATACTGTAAAAACAATTCATCTTTTAGTGTATGATTGTGACAATCTTTAAAAGTCAGCATTACACCGGGCCTCTGTTCAGTTGCAGATCTCGGTGCGAAGACCAGCAGGCTCTGTGGAGTCTTGAATGGATAGTGGGTTTCGCAGTTAGTGGAAATATTTATATACCATCATTATGGTCTGGTAAGTAGTTTGTTTTAACATGGAAATAACTGACATACTTCATCACGCGGTGTATTAAATATTTGTTAGAGTATTAGAGGTTTAGACTTTATATAAGTTGTATATCACTCATTAACACTTTGTGAAACATTTCGATTCAGCGAATTATTTTTTGCTCCGCTTGCTTGTAGCTTGTACCATAGTTTCTTTACGGGTGCAGCGATGGGAGGTCACGGGAAGTCACTACCCAGGTAGCACAAAAAACGTTTAAACGTTTTATAAACGTTTTTAATCCGTTATCACAACGTTAATAACCATTTTACAACCTTTAAAAAACGAAGTGTGTTACTTGGGTATGGATTCCGAAAAAGATTCGCATTTGGCAAATATTGGCTAATGATGCGGACAATTTGAAGGCAGTATTGCAATATTGCCATTATGACCTATTTATTGTTTTTTAATGATATCTAATGTCTCTTCTCATTAAATATATACTTACACGCTTTATTTATTTATGTATTTATTGTTGTTTTTTTTATCATTCGTTAAAATTCGGAATTACATTTGGTAAATTCTGAGTTTTTCCCCTCCCAAAAATTAAGTTCAGAGCACCCCTGAGTGTTTTTAGAAATTATCTCCATCAGCTCACCACACTTTCCCGTTCTGTTATGATTATGATAATCCTTAAAAATCAGTGCTGTTTCTGGCATGAGTCAAGTTGCAGTTCTCAATTTGAAGCCCTGCAGATTCTGTGTTTTCTATGAACAGCAATTTCACGTTTTCACTGCTGGTTCCATGTCTGGATAAATTTTGTATAAGCAACCATTCTGTCTGGTAAGTTGCTTTTTTTGCATGAAAACACAAGGCATACTTTATCATGCGACAAATTTAGTACTGCGTTGACAATAGATTTTGAATTTTAAAATGGATGAACATTGTATAACACTCATTCACGTACGGTCAAAATTTTGAATCAATGGAAATTACTTTTTGCTTCATTTGTATTTCATGACTCGGTGTCTTTGTAAGTAATCCGCAAAGCTTGAGATTTTCTGGACTGTGATTATGATTGTCTTTAAAAGTGAGTTTTACACCGAACGAGCATTCTGTTGCAGAAATCTAACATTTTTTTTAACCCATTAGTGCCTAGCGTCCCTTTTTACTTTCTTCTATATCTATTACTAGCAGTACCCGCACGGCGATGCCCGTACAACAAATGTAAAGGAAGTTAACTAAATAAAGTTTAATTCACTCTAACCCTCTAAAGTAAAATTATTATATTTGATTCAAATGTGCTCCCCAACCTTTTGAATTCCACTAAAAGTCATATTAAAGTTTCAATCAATTCGCCAAATAAACGTTTCAATGAAACTTTTGAGATAACTGTAGTGGCAAGATTTTCGAAAACTCTCAACGAACACAGCAATTTTGCCCTTGAAGTTTAACATAATCCACCGATTTAACCGTAATTTCAATGTAAAATTGGTCGCCAAATTTAAATTTATTAACATAGGGAACCGATTGTATCAGGTAGCTCAGCCTCAACCATTCTTCCATGATTTTAATGTGAACATTAAAAGGCAAGAAATATAATGTCTTTCGCACCATCTCTTTGAAGTGATTACAATCTATAACAGTAACCCTCAAATAAGCAAGATTTCCCTGGCTGGGAGGTTTGGTAAATTTCCAGATTGTTGCCAAACTTTACGACGCCAAATACGAAGAGTAACTTCATAGCGGTGTTACCGAAAATGTCAGAATGGAACTATTAAAAATTTAGGTTTGGCGGCATTATATACATGTTTTAAACATGCAATAAAATACTTTTTAGACTGCAAACAACTACTGTTCCTTCACAGAGCGTTTTCTTTTTCTTTAATTTGGAGAAAGAAGTGTTTCACTGGCTGGGAGGTTTGGTAAATATCCCTATTGTTGCCAAACTTTACCACGCCAAATACGAAGAGTAGCTGATAGCCATCGCTATTTTTTTAACAATAATAGTTCCATTCTGACATTTTTGGTAACACCAAATTTTGAGGAATTCAACTGAATAAATTTAAATTCCCTCCGACCCCTCTGAACTAAAATTATTATATCCTTTAGTTCAAATGCGCTTCATCTTTTAAACTCCACTTAAAGTCATGTTAAAGTTTAAATCAATTCGCCAAATAAATCAAAAAGACAGAAAATTAAGAAAGAAATAAGAGATATTAAGCATTCAAATTGAATAAATTTTCAAGGCTTAAATCTATACGCACAATTTTAACCACAAAGTAACTTCAAGGACAAAAGAGCAGCTGATCAGGAAAATGGACCTAGTACCATAGTTGAGCGTACATAGTTAAGCCTTGAAAATTGACTAAATTTGATTAATTAATATCTCCTGTCCTAATTAACGGACAGAAACGTGCTAAAACTTTTCTTTTTCAGAAAAAAAACCCTTTCCAACGATATATAATGTTTTGGGGTGGGGGAAGGTTTTCCCCCCTCAATTATGGCGGATACACCAAAAATGAGACTAATTAATTAATTTAAAAATAACTAATTCGAAATTAAAAATTTGGGCTTCGAGGTGCACGAGGGCGGGGTACGTTCGAATTTTTGAGCCAAGTTTCAGGTCTGTAGGTGCTGTGGGGGCTTCTGGCCAGCGGTTACAAACGTACAAACAGACAAACGAACACCGTCATCTTTATATATATAGATATAGAAGAAAGTATTGGTTTCGTGAAAATTTTCGAATGTCGAATTTTGACGGATTTGCACGTTTTGAGGTGCTCTGAGTCCATTTCGACCATTTTTGGAAAATGTCTGTCTGTGTGTCTGTGTGTGTGTGTGTCTGTGTGTGTGTGAGTCTGTATGTGTGTGACCAGTTTTTGTGGCCGCGCTAGAGCAAAAACTACTGAATGAAATCGAACAAAAATTTTTGCACATATGTACCACCATGTGAACTGGTGCACCTGACTTTGTTTAGCGAATTCCTCCAAGGGGGGTGGAGCAATCGCACGTGTTCTGCGCGGGGGTGATTGCTATATCTCAAGAAGTAACAAGCGGAATCAAACGAAAATTGGTCCATAGGTAGACCCTATAGAGTACAGGTGCTGATTCAATTTGTGTGTCAGTATCTTGAAGGGGGGTGGAGAAATCGCTCGTGTTCTGCGCGGGGGTGATTGCTATATCTCAGGAAGTAACAGGCGGAATCAAACGAAAATTGGTCCATAGGTAGACCCTATTGAGTACAATTGCTGATTCAATTTGTGTGTCAATATCTCAAAGGGGGGTGGAGCAATCAAAAGTGCTTATTTTGTCATTGCACCTACTGTATCTCGAGAAATATTGCTGAGATTTGAATGAAATTTGGAATAACACTAACCCAATAAGGAAGCAAGCATCGATTAAATTTTGGCGCCAATCGCTCCAGGGGGAGGGTGGGGTGATTTTTGCGCTTAGTCAACAATGCGAAAAATCAATTCATTAAAAAATCGCTTTCACGCTATTTAATTATCAAAACAGCTGAAAACTTTCAATGATTTGAAAATTTTAACTGTTGCCAATTTCTTTTTACTAACAAATAAAATGTTTGCAATTAATCTAAACAAGGCTTTTGCAATGATTTCCAATTTCGCTCATTGATTCTGCATTTGCAGGGTTATTACGATAATTGGGAAATTGGAGCTGTTTCCAATTATTCGGGCGAGTACGTATTTTATTTTGTAACTGGAATTCATAAGATAGATATAGAAGAAAGTTTCGTGACGGCCACGACAGCTAGTTAGGGACGGTCTAAAAAAGGATCTGAATTTCCCCAAAATGAACATTTCAACCAAATAATCGTGTTTAATTAGTACCTTGGTATTGTTTCAATTCGTTATTAACAGATTGCAGCACATAACCATTGCAAAGTGTGTTCTGTAGCAGTTTTAATATGACCTTTATCAAAAATGACATCGTTCACAATCTCAAGAAAAAAAGCTAAGTTTTCAAAGTGATTCCCAGCTTCCCAATTTATGTTAATTGCTGATTTTATTTCTTCTTATAAAATGTCTATTTAAATATTATATCGTAGGCAGAAAAAAAATTTAGTAAAAAAAGTATATACCCTCTGGGGTCTATCGTAACTTTTAAGGGACGATTTTTCTTTCCTTAATAAAAAAATTATTTTTGACACAATTTTTTTTTATTATTTTTCCTGTCCATTAAACACTGTTTGTAACCAGTATACAAAATATCTTAGCAAAAAAAAATGTCAGGCATTAATGGGTTAAACATGAGACCCTCTCAATATTTTTCCCGATTCAACTGATACTTTTTTTCAACTTTTTTTACCTTTTTTTAATCGACGCAGCAAGGAAGGAGGTTATAAGTTTGACGTGTCTTGGTATCTGTGTATCTGTCTGGTACTCTAGCGCTTGAACGGATTTACTGATTTTCAAAAAAAATTTTTTGGGAAAACAGAGCTGGTTGAGAGTGTTCTTAGCTAGGTCGCATCTTGAGATGACATCAATTATCGAATATATTAATTAAAAACCTTTAAAACGTTTTTCGCGATTTTTGAAGTAAAAACATATCTGAAAATTTAAAGCAATAGTACCAAAAGAAAGAGTAAATTTTTCTGCGTCTGATAGAATGTGATACAAACTTATAGCTCGAATTATAACGTTTTTTTAGCAAATGCGGCTAAGCCTTAAATTTACGCAAGAGGAGTCGATGATTAATGAAAACTCAATGATTTAAAATGAGTACTTGTAGCCAGTTTCTGTTTGTTAACAATTAAAATACTTGTACCCAGGTAGCACAAATAACCTTTGAACGTTTTATAAATGTTTTTAAGCGGCTGTCATAACGTTAATAACCATTTTACAACGTTTAAAAAAACGAAGTGTGCTACTTGGGGTAGTTGATTTCAGTACAAGGATTTTTTAAAAGGATTTTCAATTTTCCCTCTTTATCCTGTTTTTGCGACTAGTACATTTAACAAGTAACTATTATCGTTCCTTTTCCGTGTTTTTCATGTCCTCTCGAGGACAATTGAATATATTTAAATTCAAAATGCTTTCTGACCATTGAAGTTCGTTTTAATATAAGGTTGGCAATCAGTGTCGGGGCTTTTTAAAATTTTGAATTTATTCTTAGTACTTGTTATATAAAAGTGATAAATTAGTTTAAAGGCAAGATATGATTAAGTTATTGAGCATAAGTAATTACTTAATATCATAAAAATATAACATTAAAAAAAAAAGTTCAGGTCATCAGAAATTGGAATCCATTTCTGCTCACTTCAAATAAAGTGAACTAAACCCCTGAACCGAAGAACATAAGTTTTTGAGCCACCTCTCATTTGATTACAGTAGCCGCTCTTATAGCCACAAATCCACGAGGTTTTGGAACACTTCTTTCGTTATTTCATGATGCTACACTTCCTTCAGTTTCCTTATACTGTCGGCCCCGCTTAAACGAATACTGTTGGTTCCAAGAAATATTATTCGATTAAACCGGGTATTCGATTAAGCGGGGATCTTTAGCATTACGTCTATGGCATCGGTTCTGAGATATTTTATTCGTATAAGCGGGGTATTCTTTTATTCGTTACCAGATTAAGCGGGGACTACAGTACTTCTTTTTTCCTACATTTTCACTTTAAAAGTACAGTTTAATTTCAAAAATATCACTTTTGATCGCTTATCATGAAAAAAAAAGAGATTTCTTAAACTTGCAATACTTTTGGCCAGTAGTGTATTTGTTATATTGTATACATTTCAAACTTTTAAACCCTTTCAATGAATTTCTTTTTCCATTGCCAACATGGTCTTTATAAGTTATATTAGATGCCATGCCACAGATTATTGAGCTTCCCCAGACTATTATCATTATGACAATTTTTAAAAAACAGCGCTGGACTGAGCTATCGCTCAATTACACTTTTCAGTTGGTATGTATTTCAGCCTTTTCCGTGCTGTCTTCAAAGGATAGTTAATGCTTTAAACTATTGCTGTTGGTTCAATGCCAGGAAAAATTATTCATAAGTTGCAATATAAATTTGAAAATATATTCTGCTTCTTTCTAGTTTTTCCCCCCTTTCTCTCCTCTCCCCCATTCTCTCTCTCGTTCTCCTAAAATTGAAGTTCTTTGTGGGTGTTTTGTAGTTGCTTTTTAATATCTTACTTTCTACCACAAGTTCGTTTCTAAAAAAGTTTTTACGGCTCAAAAAATTAGCTTACACTAATAAAATAAAATAAAATACTTTTCATTAAATGTTTTACAGCACAATCTCTTCCTGATTGTGTTTAAACCATATCCAACAGTTGTACTAGAATTTATACTCTGATATAACTTTTATGCTGGTTATTTCAAATTTCTTTCTTTCTTTCTTTTTTTTTTTGCAAAAAAAAAAAAAAAAAAAAAAAAAGAAGATAGCTTATTGATTTCACTCAGACCTTTATGTTTCATATTGTGCAGATATGTATTGTTTTTTTATTTATCAACCACACAAACCACACAACAACACCAATGAGCCTTGTTACAAACCACATGAGCCTTGTTAATTTCTTTGAATGTTATGTTCAAAAATTGGCACACAACCTTAATTTAATGTTCAAATTATTCGGAGTGGAAGCCTATTTTTTGACATCAAAATTTTTCAATTCTTTCAACCTTATGTTTGTCCATGAACTGGTTTTATTTGAAAATGAATAAAAATTCTGGGAAGATAAATCAAAATTTATACAAAATTATAATTCTTAGAAATACGGAGAAATATCTTGGTCACAATTCTTGATTGAAAGAACTTTAATTTTTCATAAAGTGGAGTATTTATTTCTTATTTTCCATGCCCCCCCCCCTTTGAACTGCACTAGTTTTAACGAAAAATTCCTACACTCGAAAAAGAAATTCAGAGAATAAGGTGTTCTAGCTCAGTTCTTTGAAACAGGAGCAGATTAAAAAATGAAAAAAAGCAGGGTGTCCGAATCAAACGTACTCAATTAACAATAGACTTAGAAGGAAAAGTTGAAGCACTATGAGGGTGATATTGGCAAAATTTGGAAGCTGAATTCTTAAATTTTATCGGCAAATTAATTTTTGTCAGGTGCAAGAATGTTTTGAAATGCTTTTATCTTGAACTGTACTTATTTTATAAATTGTTGAAAACATTCATTACACTGCTATTACGGATTTGTATTCTGCATTGCATACTACAGATTAGCTTGTGATTTCTTATGGGAACGCTTTTTTCCCCCTTGTCTCTTTATAAAAAGCGCAGCCGCGTCGGACAGGATAAAAAAAAATTGCCAATAAACTTTAAGAATTCAACTGCCAAATTTTTCCAATCTCACCCTTGTAGCACTTAAACTTTTTTCTAAAGCGTATGCTTGAATTGGATATGTTTGATTCGTTGTATGTAATGTGGATCTTAATTTAAAAAAAAAATGGCAAACATAAAGACCGACAGGCACACATTTGCTTTTATTTTATATACAGAGCTTATTTGTTTTTGGAAAACTATTTTCTCTTTCCATAACGTTTTTACATAGATTTTATTTCCTTTTGCGTTCTTTTTATTTTAAACTTTTTCAACAAAACATGTTTAAAATCCACCCAGTTAATCCAATTAACTCCACGAGAGTCCTCCTCAAAAAGTGTGTTGCTTTGCTTGTTCATCCATTTGAAGATCAAAAAATTGTTTCTCGTTAGGAAAGTTTAACAAGATTTCGCTTCAGAAGCTCCGTCATTTTTTTCTCCAATTCAACCATTTTTAAAAAATAACGAATAAAACTAATAACGTCTGTTAAAACTACAATTTTAGCAGTTTTGAGACAAAGCAAAGGAATTTTTTTCTTATATTTTTCATATCGAGTTAGAGCGCTGTATAATCTATGTTTTTCGAGCAAACAGATGTGCTGCAAGATTCTGAAACATTGAGATTTATTCCTATAGGAGTGTCTCTCCATTTTTTTTCTCTCTCTCTCTCTCTCTCTCTCTAAAATTCGCATCATCTTCTTGATGCAATTCATATAGCTTACAGCAAGAAATGAGTTTTCCAGAACCTTACCATTCTACTATCTTTAGACAGCTGAAATTAGCCGTAGAATTGTTTGCACAATATATGCTAAAACATTTTTTAAAAAAACCCTAAGACTGATCTTTGGGTAAACCGTTTTTTTTTCTCAAACAATAAAATTATTTATTACCCCAAAATGATAGACTAAAAACATTTATCTGCGAACAACAATGCGAAACAATGAACGTTTATCTGCGAATCATACAAATATTTTTGAAGAATATGATAAACAGGTTCCTACTTTGATTCAAAATCCTTTGTCATTAAAGTAAGCAACGATCAAATACGTTTTTATTAATTTGTTTACTAAATTTTTTACTCTCTTCTTTAGTAAAGTAGCCTGTAGAATATAATCAAATGTTAATAGAATTAATTACTTTTCTATGCATGTTCATTCTGGACTTTTACATTAACTACGACCAGTGAAAAAATATTTACCATTAAAATTCAAAAATTTAAACTCTCAATTGTTCAAAACATTTCCATTCATAAGTTCGTGTAGTTTGAATTTGTATCCACCCCACCCCACCCCCCAACCTTTCCCCCTAATAGTATCAATTAGCTTTCACTTAGTTAAGTACGTCTAATACTACTCAGTTTGTCTTCTACGTGGAGACATTGATCTCTCTTTCCAAAAAGATACTAAAAGCAAATGGAGTTAAGTATATTTAAAATAGGGTCATTCTATGTCCAGTGTCCCAAATTTTCTGAAAATCCCCACTCGACTCCCTCCGATTTTTATGATTTTTTTTTTTTTTTTTTGATGTCCATTGCATGACTTGCATGAAGCCATACCAAATTATAGCTCCATAAGCCCTATGGTTCAGCCAAAATAAATTACTTTGTAAAGGCCTCTTTTTCGTGTCGTGAAAAAAATGACCAAATCGTCAAGTTTGTGCTTTTATTGCTCGTGACCTAAGATGATTATTAGGCTCAAATTTGGTGATTCTGATCACTGCTTAGGGTATAATAGCCTACTTGTGTAACAATAGCTCATTGCGCTGTAGATTTTTTACAATTTGCTGCCAAAGTTGGTTAAAATCGTTTTTTGGCAAATTTCGACCACACGTCATCAGCTTGTATCTGCTGAGAAAATGACTTTCAGAAGCTAATTCTTTCCTCGTTTGTAGCCTGATAGTATGTCCGAAAGGTGTACAAGTGGCGTTTTAATAGTCAAATACTTGCTGAATTATTTGAGTTGAAATTCCAGTCAAAAATGTTTTTCCCAAATATTGTCTCAATTTCAAACGGCAATATCTCAAAAGGGTCATCTTGAATTTGATTTTTCTTTATATGATTGAAAATTGCGCACTTTTCTTAAGTAAAAAATGTTCGTTTTATTTTTGAGACAAACCAGTTTTGAAAGGATATTGCAGATCAAAAACATGAACAAATTCCATGTGAAATCAAACAAAAAAATGAACATAGACCTTAAAAGTTTATGTCAATTAGTTCTATAAAAACTTGCAGGAGCTATTGTATTTATGTTTTGATAAAAAAATACTTTTTAGATAATTTTGAAATTCAGTTTTTGTGTGTGTGCCCCCGTAAAAACTCAAGAAATGGCGAAAAATAAAGTTTCGTTTTTTACGAAATTTTTTTTTCTCTTTATTAATAGAGCTTGAGTTTTGTAATTGAAAATGTGATAAGTAATAATTGAAATCACCATTCTTTATATTGCTGAGGATGTGGCTAGATATTCAGCCTACGATTGCAACGGACTCATAATGAAAAATGGAACTATGCTTTTTATGACCTTGAAATATTGATGACCCCACAACCTTGCCAAGTGACATATCATTTCAAATTCTATTTCAAGAGCTTTTAAAGGACAACACTCAAGCTCTATTAATTGCCAGAAAAAATATAATTTTTTTGTAAAAAACGAAACTTTTAACTTTCGCCATTTCTTGAGATTTACGGATGCGCACACGCAGTAAGTTTTCTTACTTAAGAAAAGTAAGCTTTTTCCAATAATGTAAAGAAAATTGAAATTTAAGATGACCCTTTTGAAATATTGCCGTTTGAAATTGAGACAAAATTGAGGAAAAGCATTTTTGTCTGGAATTTCAACTCGAATAATTCAGCAAGTATTTAAGCTATCAAAACGCCACTTGCACACCTTTCGGAAATGCTATCAGGCTACAAACGAGGAAAGAATTAGCTTCTGAAAGTCATTCTCTCAGCAGATACAAGCTGATATCGTATGGTCAAAATTTGCCAAAATACGATTTTTTACCAACTTTGGCAGCAAATTGTAAAAAAAATCTACAGTGCATTGAGCTTTTGTTACACAAGTAGGCTATTCTACCCTAAACAGTGATCAGAATCACCAAATTTGAGCCTAATAATCATCTTAGGTCACGAGCAATAAAAACGCAAACTTGACAATTTGGTCATTTTTTTCACAACACGAAAAAAGGCCTTTACACAATAATTTATATTAACTAAACCATAGGGCTTATGGAGCTATAATTTGGTATGGCTTCATGTAAGTCTTATATGTACGTCCAAAAAAATGTTCATCAAAATCGGAGGAGGTCAAGTGGGGACGCCTCGGACACTTGACATGGAATGACCCAATAGAGAGGATCGTAAGATTTCATTTAAGTTATTTGTTTATTTCATTATGTGAATTAGATCACCTTTGTCACAATTTAAGGTGTAAGTTAAATTTGTTCACACCTTGGCTTTTATTCTGTTTTCCTTTTCGTTCGACCTGCATGCTTCAATTAATACGGCTTTATTGAGGTTCATTGTAGACCACAAGATGGACAAAAGAAGTCAGCATCCATCCCCTTCCCAAACCCTCCAATAAAATTGAACTGAAGAGGAAATTTCTTTCTTCGATTTATCATTAGAATTCACCCAACGACTTATAAATTGCCATTACAATATTCAGCCCAATATCACTTTCGAAAGTAGAAAAGCCGGCGCGAACAATAAAACGCAGCCTCCAAAATTCTATTCTTTTCCAACTTCTCCTATGTCAGCCACACACATTGCTCAAGCATATTCTTAATTCTCGTCACGTAAATTTCCTGGAATTCTCCAACGTGATTGGCCACAGTTGCTGTAATATACTTAAGCTGGTACTAAGGCCCCCCAATAGAGAGGCCAGCAGAATTTTATTTATGCTTGCTAAGGCAGAGAGGAAGAATGAATTAAAAAAAACCCCAGTCCTCCGGATGAACAACATTCCTGGTTTAACGACCCAATCCGAGAAGTCACATAAAATCCGCATAAAATCTTTTTATGGTCCTCGATGCAAGACTGTTCCATCAAGAAGATGTCCTGTGGGCCATGCCATACAATTTGCTGCACGTAATTTGATTTATTGGAGGCCTGGAACAAATTGCTATTCTGCTCGCTTGCATTTGCCATCCCCATGTTTTGTTAAAAGTGATTTTCAGTAAACAGCACCATCTGTTACCATGCGCTCAAGGGAAAGGTGTGTTTTTGGCCATCAATGAGTGGGGATAATGGTTAATACGGGCTCTATTGAATGGGTCAGGGTGAGCCCTCCTCAATTTTTTGAAGCATTTTACCTTTTGTGAGAAATGTCATTATTTTCGGTACGATCCTTCTGAGTTCGGACGCAATGCTTCTTTTTTTTTGGATTTATCTCACATGATGTGTAAAAAATAAAAGTAAGAACTGCTTGAAGCAAAAAGTCCTGTTCCGTTTAACAAAATCTGAGAATCGTTCAAAAAAAGTGTTTTAATTCAAGGTGCACAACTTCCCAATGTGATGACCTAAATACCATGAAGTACCCCATCAAGAACGAAACTCCAAAAAAGGCAAGAATCCCCTTAGAAAGTTCAATGACGCATTCTGCACTGCAAAAAAGGAACTGTTGTTTTGACAGTATATTACTGGCAGCCGAGGTTCCAATTTGAAACTGTAAAATGCACAGTAATAAACTGTAAAACTAGCAATTTAACAGTTTATTACTGTAAAGTTAGAAATTTTACAGTTTATTGCCGTAAAATTTAGCTATATTATACTGTAAAAATAAAAGTACAATACTGGCAGCAGAGGTTCCAGTTTAAAACTGTAAAATGCACGGTAATAAACTGTTAAATTATCAACTTTACAGCTTCTTACTGTAAACTAGCAGTTTTACAGTTTACTACTGTAAAATCAGCAATTTTACAGTTTATTACTGTAAAATTAGCAATTTTACAGTTTGTTACTGTAATATTAGCAATTTTTACAGTTTATTTTTTATAAAATTAGCTGCATTATACTGTAAAAATAACGTTCATTTTTTAGTGTATGTAATAAACTAAAGTGAGCCTTTGCGATCTGTAATACAGATCGCAACTCTCGAGACTACATTCTAGTTTCGATAACTCAATGTCCCAAGGGAGCGGCTAAAAGCTACGGGTTATTGGTAGTTCAAGCTATGGGAAATTCCCAAAGCCTTTTCAAGAGTTTGGTATGCAATGAAAACTTTGAGATGAAGGTATATTCCAGTTATAAGGCTTGCGAGACTCACCTGAAAAATGTACAGAGATATATTCCCCAATTAATTGGTAATTTTATCTGAATAAACTATGAAACTCAAACTCAAAAAATTAACTTAAGTTTTCAATTTGTTTCTTTATAAATCCCCATTTTTAATTTTGATCAGTTTATTGATTTGAATGAATTTTCAGTAAAGATATGAGTAAATTAAACAAGTAGTAGTAGTTTAAGTAATTATGTCATTTTATTCAAGATATTATTATGCTCCTTGATCGGGCAAGCCCTTCAATTCGAGTTTACGTAATGAGCAGTTTATTATTGCACGCATCGAGTTGATACGTGCAATAATTTAACTTTCCAATTTTCAAGTTTTTTTTTCCTTTTTTCGAAAATGCTTAGAATTATACAAAAACCTCAAAGGGATAAAATTTCTGTTGAAAAAAGAAAAAGAATGTATTTCGGAGAAGATATCCATTTTTTGTATTAACTGTCAATTGTCATCTAACTTAAATTCATACTTCAAACATTTTATGAGTCACTTCTTTAAAAAGAACTTTTAAAAGCTTCCTTCCGTTGCTTATTACGTTATCATAACAGCTTATTCATTTGTTTATCAGCTTGCCTCACGTTAGGTTGATGACATTCTGAAAAACAATTTTAAGATATTTTTTTAAATGAAAGCAAAATATATCTACAAAGATTTTTAAGTCATTATTTGATAGAAAAAGAATTATATGAAATTTTATTTTGGTGTGTACTATTATGCACAAAAATTTAAAAAATCAAAATGTTAAAATCAACTTCTCGGTCTCCCTTCCTGGTATCCATGTCTTGCCACTTGCCATTGTTTACAGTAAAATCCTATTTCACAATCGAAATACAATCGAATACAATCGATAAACAATTGAATTTACAGAATCTATTGTAGTTCAGAAAAGGGGTATGTAAAATTCTTCAGTGAACTAAAATTTCACGTAGAGAAATTCTGGCAGCATAGATGGGAATACTTCTTTTAATAAATTTTCAGGAATTATTTTTACACTGCCAAAAATGAGCTGTTGTTTTTACAGTATAATACTGGCAGCCGAGGTTTCAATTTAAAACGGTAAAATGCACAGTGATAAACTGTGAAACTAGCAATTTTACATTTTCTTACTGTAAAGTTTACAGTAAATTTACAGCAATTTTACAGTTTATTGACGTAAAATTTAGCAATAGTATACTGCAAAAACAATAGTATAATACTGGCAGCAAAGGTTCCAGTTTAAATTTGTAAAATATACGGTAATAAACAGTAAAATTAGTAATTTTACTTTTTTTACTGTAAAATTAGCAATTTTTACAGTTTATTGCTATAAAATTAGCTGTGTTGTACTGTAAAAACAACATTCATTTTTTACAGCGTAGTACGCATTTCAGGTTAAAATGTTTTACAACTTATTAGACAGTTTTGTTGTTTCTTTTATGGAAAGTGAAAGAATGGAAATCAAATTATTACAACTGCGCACAAATACAGTTAAAGGTCTTTAATATTAGCGGGCACACATATAAAAGTAACTTTTAATTGGTAATCAATCAAGAAATCTTTTAATGTCTTTGTCAGTTCGTGCATTTGAAAGAATTCATTCTGTATTTAATGCATTTAAAGAACTGTAATATATTAGTAACATTAATTACATAATATTAGTTACATTTACTGAAAACATTACAAACAAGAGCTTTCTAAAGTTCACACATATTTATAGTCTTATAGCTATGCATTAAAATCAAACAAAGAAGAAAGATAAGTGATTTTTCTTTTCTACAAAAGTTTATGAAGCAAATAAAATTCAAAAGCTTAGTGACGCTTTGATTTAGAAGAACTTGATTTTGAGTCAGATTTTGGTATAAAGTATTTCTCAGGCAAGTTGATACAAATCGCTTGACACAGCTTCTGCAACTCATCAATTACCTATACATAATACAAAAAAGAAACATCAGCTTAAATTAAATGGGAGAGTGTGTAAATATATTTGACATATGGAGACAAATGGCACTCTTAAATGGTTCAACCTAACAGGTATCATATGCAACACGCAGTTCTAAGGGTATCGTATAGAAATTTGAATATTTTAGATGAGTTGTTGTACACGCAACATAATGCGGAGCATTTTAAATGGGTAACAGTGCACAATTAGTCTCCTTATTAATAATATTGTAGTTTAAAAAAGCTGAAAAAAAAGAAAAAGTAATTACACGCTTTGCAATAATTTAAAGTAAAAAGTAAAAAAAAAATAATAACTTCGAATGTAAAGTCGGGGAATATACGGCAAAGTGAAATAGTTAATATAAATTACCCTTTTAAAAAAGAACAAATTGGTAATTTTATTTGAAATTTAAGTTACATAAAGGGAGAATAACTTATTTTATTAGTTAACTTGTAGCGAAATTTTATTTTTAGTTTTTGGTAGTAAGTTTGTACCTTCAAGCAAAAACGAAATTAGGAAATCTTTATAATGAAACATATTTATTTCCTTAAAATATTTCCTTCTAAAGAAATAATAAATCGATTAAAATATTGACAAAATGAATAAATGAATAAAAATAACTAATGAATGGGTAAGATATAAATGAAAAAAAAATGAAATAATTTTGTGCGTGATAAATAAGTGAATCAATAAATAAATTTCATTTTTCAACTACTATTTGAAATATTACCAACAATAACTTTCTCATTTCAATAAACAGAAAAATTATTTGATTACACCACTCCATATTACAATATCAATATCAATACCTTGACCTTCAGAAAACTCTTTTTTTCCCTTAATCAACTAAATCTTTAGTAAAACATTTTACCATTTTCACTTTGCCCCGCTGTTTCTTTCCCTTAGCCCTAAATTTCACTACCATCATTAGCGAGAGGATGTCCCATAGCTAAATGCAGTAGAACCTTGGAAATCCGACCCACTTGGTTTTCACTATCCAGATCTCTGGTCAGTCCGAATAATATTTTTAGAGTCAAAAAGTAATTTTAAATATGACTACAAGAACAGGTTATAAGTAAGCTTTACATTCGCCCTTTATTTGATTAAATGTACAACTCGTGCATATATCGTACAAAAATCTATAATATAGAAAAATGGATGAATGTAAATATATTTGTATGCTTGTTCCTTGTACAAATCTACAGTTTTCATCGGATTTTCATCAAACTTGGCACAGAAGTTCCTCGATGCACTAGAATTCACATAGGCGGGATTTTAAAATTTTAAAAATGTCCAAAAAACTCAAAATTCAAATTTTTTGTCTTAAGATGGCCATTTTCTTTCAATTTTAAACACACAGAGTGATAGAGATAAGCCTTTAAGCATACAAATTGATAAAATTTGACACATTTAAATATGAGTCTTTTCCAACAAAGATAACGATTAACAATGAATTATCAATTGAAGGCTCACCTATTTCATTTTAACATGAAATAAGTTAAAACAATTTTTATATGCCCATGTGGATATAGTTCATTTAAATAATTTTTTAGAGCTATGTTGTATTAATAAGCACGCGAGCAACGCCAGGTAATAAGCTAGTAATCTAATAAACATGGCGTACTTGGAGCATTAGTCCAACATCACTGCAGCTGAACTATAATTAATAACGGGAAATTCCACAGTAACAGACGTATCAGTTTTTCCAAAAATAGCTTACAAAGACTAGAAATTTGTTAAATTTTTGTCTTCTTTCACGAACTTAATAAAGAAAAAGGTCTCTACTACCTTGTAATGCAGTTATATTTTGAGAATTTAAAGAAAAACTATTGAAATAATAGCATTCTCTCCGTAACAGACGTACCTTGTAAGACACGTCCGTTACGGAGCCGAAATACCATCATACAAATACTGTTTCCAGAAATCTTTAAATTTTAACTGCATTTTATAGAAGTAGTGTTCATGATCTTCAAAACTTCATACAACGAAACAGGAACCTAACATGTTTGGAATCTCTGCAGGCTGTTTTGTGCGGCATTTTTTTTCCCGAATAGAATTGCCCGATGAGTAAAATAGTTGAAAAAATAATTAACTTTAATGTTAAAAAAATAATATGGAGTTCTCCCGATTCACACCTTTCGTATAGATACTCTACATCACTGAGTAACAAGCGATGAGAAATTTAAGATTTGATTTCCATCCAAACACGTTTTTTTCTTCACTAAAGTAAATTGTTTAGTCAATTATTTTATTCCTACAATTTCAAGCTCCTTTAAAAAATAGTTGCGGGGCATCTCTCACAGCTCAATATAATTACTTCACATTCTAAGGTGTTTTTACACTTTCCGAACATTAGGAGGAGGAGTGGGTGATAGGCAAGATTATATAGGTATGAATATTTTCCAAACTAAGTTTTTGAATAGGTATTGAACAGTAGGTTATTGGGCAGTAGTCTTTTTTTCTCTTTATTCGTTTTTTTCTTACTTCCAGTAACTAAAAATACTATAAATATAATGTAAACTGGTTTCAAACCACCTTTCCTTGTGGTGAGTTCCCTCACACCCTAAGATGAGCTCCTCTAAGCATTTCTCTCTAACAACAGCACTGTTTAACGGTGACTTATAAACATATTATAAAAACCACTCGAATAAATATTTTAAAAGCAAACTTATGAATTAACTCACTTGATTCAAATCGTCCAAAACATATTCTTTTCTGGTGAGCCTCTTGCGAAGACTTGATAACTCCGTGATGGCTTGCTCGATTATTTTTCTCATACTCTCAAAATCAAGTTTTTGACCAGAAACTTTGGCGGCCTCTTTCAACACCATTAATTCTTCCATGATCTGCGGAATGTTTACTAACTCTCCGCTTTGCACAGAACTCTTGCTAGACATTGGGAAAGATGTTGATGCAGCTGCCTCTCCGCTCTCAGAAAGTGTTGTTTTTCCAGAATCTGATTCACCTCGTTCTCCCTTTGATGGCGAACTGGATGGCATTTGTGATTCACTATCAGATGATACAGGCTCTGAGGAAACTTGTGTGGGTTTGGATGATTCGGATGAAACAGCTTCCGATCCGATACTTAATGTCTGTTTCGAATCCGAATCGTACTCAACTTTTGAGTCTTCATTTACGATGAGCTCAGAATTTTCATCATTAGATGACTTTTGCTCGTCATTGTTGTCATTATCCACCCTCGCTGAATAGGTTTCGGATTCCCACTCTTCAGACATCTTAGATGGCTTTGAACTACCTTTTGCGTCATCACTCATGTCATGTTCCGAATCTTTGCTGGACGATGATTTTATTTTTTCTGTGGCATCACTTAATGATTCACTTCTGAAGTTAGATTCGGAAGGGGAGGATTCCCGCTCTCTGGAAGAATCCGACTGAGTTGGTTTCTCGGATTCTATTTCTTTTGTGTGACTTTGTCTTGAATCTTGAATTTCATGTGTTTCAGAGAAAACAATAACTTTTTCTTCAGACTCAACCAAATCAGTGGAATAATATTCAGATGTACTATCGGAATATTCAGATGTACTATCGGAATATTCAGATGTACTATCGGAATAGTCATATGTGCTATCGGAATATTCATATGATGACGTAGCTAATTCGTCGTCAGAAGCTTCATCGAAAACTTCACTTTCGGTATACTTGTAGCCAGGAACGTAGTAGTAGTAATCGCCATCAGAACTACTGCTTGATTTTTCGTCAGATTTCGTAGTTAAGAAATCTTCTGAAGAAATATGTGGTAATTCTTTAGTTTCGTGAGAAACTTGTAGCTTAGATGATTCAGATTCATTGGGGTCTGAAACTTTTGATTCGTACACTGCAGCAGAAGCTTTGTCTCTTAATGCATCTGCTAATTCTTCTTCTGTAGAAACTTTTGCTTTTTCCTCAGAGTTTGGCAGCTTTTCGTTCTGATCATCCAAATCCATAATCTGACCTTCTTTATCTGGATTAAATACGGAATATTCGCTTAAAGTGCTAGGTTTGTCTACTTGGTACTCGGCTGTTTCGGCTTCTAAATTACTTTCTGAAACCATTTCAGGTTCAACATATATCTCTTCTGTACTTTCTTCTCTTTCTTCAGTTTCTGCTGTTATTTCGACTGTTTTAGTGGAAGATTCTCCAGTTGAAGTTTCCAATTCAGAAGTGGGTGAACTAAGGGATTCCAGCATTTGTTCTGCAACAGGGGTTGGAAGTACTTCAAGTGTAGCAGAGGTGAAAGATTCAGATTTGGCTGCTTCTTCATTTGGCTCAACGACTGCATCGCTATTCGAAGATAAAGCAACAGATGTTATTTTCCCATCTGATGCAGATTGTGGTATATCATGCGGCATCACTGGTTGATAATTCATAGCAGCCATTAAAGGTGGATGAATTCTGTTGATGAAACTAAAAATAAAAAGCAAAATAACTGTAATTAAAGTAAAATAGCTTCATATAAGAACAAATCTGCATAAATATATGAATCAAATCTACATGTGGGGAATTCCACGATAACAGATGTATTAGTTTTTCGTAAAACAGCTTACAAAGGTTAGAAATATGTTAAGTTTTTGTTTTATTCACACGAAGTTAATGAAGAACATGGTCTTTACTACCATATAATGCAGTCAATTTTTGAAGGTTTCCAGAGAAAATGTTGAAATGATAGCATTTTCTCCATAACGGACGTATCTCGTTTAGAGATACGTCCGTTATGGAGAAAATGCTATCGGACGTATCTCGTTAAGAGATACGTCCGTTACGCAGCCAAAAATACCATTATAAATGTTCCTGGAAATCTTCAAAATTTAACTGCATCTTAAAGAAGTATAGTTCATGTTCTTCAAAAATTCAGGCCACGAAACAAGAGTTAAACATATTTGGCGGATCTGCAGGCTGTTTTGTGCAACAATTGATACTATTTTTAATACGCTTTTATTAGTTTCACATGTGGGTTTGTTTGTTTGTTTGTATGTATGTAACTCTGAATAAAAGATAAAATTCACGTTCTTTACAAATTTAAAAGTAATATACAGGGTGTCCACTCCAATCGTGGACCAATAGCTAATTTCTAAACCGTTAGAGATAAGCATATAGTTTATTTAGGAAAAAATCTCCAAATTACGAAAGGAATTTTGGGTCTATTCAATGTTTTTCAAAAAATCAAATTTTGAAAGAGTTACGAAATTTAAATTTTTATACAGCCCCCCAGTCCTATCAATCATATTTAGTAAAACATTCTTGACATTGTAACGTTTAAAACTAAAAAAAAATCACTCTTCTACGACAAAAATTGACCGAGTTATGACGTTTTGAAAAATCAAGATTTTGCATTGTTTCATGACGTCATCGAGAGATCGCTTTAGGGACCGTATGCGAAATCCTTCAAAATCTTGATTTTTCAAAACGTCATAACTCGGTCAATTTTTGTCGTAGAAGAGTGATTTTTTTTTAGTTTTAAACGTTACAGTGTCAAGAATGTTTTACTAAATATGATTGATAGGACTGGGGGGCTGTATAAAAATTTAAGTTTCGTAACTCTTTCAAAATTTGATTTTTTGAAAAACATTGAATAGACCCAAAATTCCTTTCGTAATTTGGAGATTTTTTCCTAAATAAACTATATGCGTATCTCTAACGGTTTAGAAATTAGCTATTGGTCCACGATTGGAGTGGACACCCTGTATATATAATACTATTATTAATACTAAAGGCTAAACTATATTAAATGGTGATGTATTATTAAGTGTTTCAGTTGTTTGTGTGTAAATCTGAATGAAAGATAAAATTCACGTTCTTTGCGTAAATAAAAGTATTATCTTAATACTATTATAAATGCAAAAGTTTGGATGTTTGGATGTTTGGATGTTTGGATGTTTGTTCCTCTTTCACGCAAAAACTACTGAATGGATTTTAATGAAACTTTTACCATAATGTAACTTATACATCAGAATAACATCTTAATACTATTATAAATGCAAAAGTTTGGATGTTTGGATGTTTGGATGTTTGTTCCTCTTTCACGCAAAAACTACTGAATGGATTTTAATGAAACTTTTACCATAATGTAGCTTATACATCAGAATAACACATAGGCTATAATTTATAACGATATTCGAAAAAGTTTGATTGGTAGCGCTTTTTCATTCCAATTTAAGGTACATTTTTCGCATAAATCCGCGAAGGCTTCCAGCAAAGTAATTCAGTATTTAGTGCATCATCTCAACTCCCTGTCGATAGCTAGAATTGCGTATATCATTTCCGCTTTTTGCATTAAATGTTCAAGGCTTTTCTCAAGTCAAATCAAAAAGTAATTTTTTTTCAGCTTCATGGTTTTTACATAGACATTGGAAACGAACGCGCCAGCTCTTGAACGAGCTTTTACTCTATGATTTGTATTTTAAAACATTAGTAGATTGTTCACGGCGTCAATTATTTTCTCGAATTTTGTAAATATGTGTTTTAGAGTATCGGTAACGTAACCGCTAGAAGAGATTGGCAACTAATAAATGGATTAGGTTCATTATTTTCGAATTTGATGGAGCTTTAAATACAACTTAACGGTATTTCTTAAATTTCTTTGCTTTGATTGGTCACTTTCTCTGGTACTTATAATAGGGCAGTTCCTTAGTATCCGATTGAACAGGAATTTTGCCAAATTTGCTGCAAGATTTTAATAACTGAGATTCTCGGCGATTTTTTCAACTGACGCCTATTTTTGTGCCGAAGACTACGTAATAATACTTTACTTTTTACACGACGTAGCCAAAATAAACCGATTATTGTCTGATATTTATCAACTGCAGCAAAATATCCATCATCGATATAATACTCCCACATTTGAAAAGTTCAGTTTTTTTTCTTTTGTTTTCCGATTCCGAATGTATCCATTAAAAACCTTTTTAAAATTATGTCAAAAAGTAAAGTAATCCACATACTAAATTAATAAAACCCTTAAACAAGACTAAAATTACCACTAATTTGCATTTTTGCATAAATAACTGCTAAATGTTCCCTATTAATTTCGAAATCATTTAGGACAAAAACTTTTAACGTCATTTTGTGGTCAGCAATAGTATCTCAGAATTTGACAACTATTTCTCTGTTCATAAAGTAAGTAGGGGAGCAAAATTATCCTAGGTATCCCAAAACAGTTACGCAAAAATTTGGCGACATTTTAAAAATCGCCAAGCGGTGTGTTCTGAGTTCTTTCAGTTCAGGAAAAAAAAAACAAAGGTGAGTATATAAATTGTTTCTCAATATTATTATTGACCCAGGCAACGCCGGGTATTTTTGCTAGTATTTAATACTATCATTGATACTAAGGCCCCTCTAATTGGTACTGTAGTGAAGTGAATTCACCGATTCCTGCGAGGAGACAACTCAACTCGGCAGAGCGAGAGTTGGCGAGAAATTAATTAAATTGAGTGTTCGAATGTTGCATTAAAGAGTTGTATATTATTACAAGTTTAAATAAACATAATAAGGAGTCAGATAGTTGTGTTATTAAAATACTAAACACACCTAAAACCTACAGTGGTGACTTCCGGACTGGTTTGTGCAGGAATAATGCAGAACGACAGAGAAGTTCAAGGACAAGACTTGCTTACGGACGATTCAGCTGCCGGAACTGAAAATACAGAGCAAGCACGCTTTGTGGACCATGTTGGGGTTAAGATTCCGCCCTTCTGGAAGCCGGATCCCAGGATATGGTTTCTACAGCTTGAAGCACAATTTCGCCGAGCTAAAATCTCCAGTGATGACACAAAATTCGATTACGTAGTTAGCTCGTTGGACGCAGAAATCCTGGCACAGGTAACGGACATTTTAATTACGCCGCCAACAAACAACAAATATAATGCAATAAAGGACCGCCTTATATCAACTTTCGCGGATAGCGAATCACAAAGAACACTAAAACTCTTGAATCAAATCGAACTAGGGGATCGCAAACCTTCGATTTTGCTCTGCGAAATGAGGAACCTCGCCGACCAAAAGGTTAGTGAAAATTTTTTGAAAACCTTATAGCTACAACGGCTCCCGATGGACATGCGCAGCATTCTGTCTGTCAGTTCTGATGATTTGAATAAATTGGCTACCATGGCTGATAAAGTTTGGGATATCCGCCCGCCAAATAATTACAATTTGGCATCGGTGTCACAACCAAAAATGTCGGTGGTAACTTTGGAATCCCTTCAAAAGCAAATAACAGATCTTCAAATTCAGGTGGAGAATTTAAGCTGTAGGGGACGTCCCAACTCACGTCAGCGTTATCGAGGGAAGGCCAACAGCAAGTCCGGCAGCCGCAAGCCCTCCGATCAGAGCGAGATATGCTTCTATCATACAAAGTTTGGAGATAAAGCGTACAAATGCTTACAACCGTGTAGCATGACTCTCCAACGACGGCGTGAGAGCCCAGATGTGCAGAAAAACTAATACCCCGGCTTTCCACGGCGACAGGAAGCCTAGGGGCGGAGCTGAGTCGCCTCTTTATTAGTGACAAAGCATCAGCGGCCCTTTTCCTGATTGATTCCGGTGCGGAAATTTCCGTAATCCCTCCAACGCTCTCGGAAAGAAAAAATGTACATAAATTTGAGCTATTCGCGGCTAATCATTCCAAAATTAAAACTTTTGGACAGAAGCTTTTACGACTCGACCTTGGATTAAGGCGAGACTTCGTTTGGCCCTTCATAATAGCCGATGTCGACAAACCAATAATTGGAATAGACTTTTTGGCAAACTTCAACCTTTTGATTGACACGAAAAATCAAATGCTAATTGATGGAAACACAAAACTGTCAACAAGGGGAACGTTTTTTTCAACGAGAAGGCCAGTCATCACTATGGTAGAAGCGCAACAGCCATACATGTATATAGTCTCAAAATTTCCGGACCTGCTCAGACCCAATATTGTAAATACTAAAATTATTAAACATGATATAGAGCATTTTATCACCACAAAGGGGCCACCTGTATATAGTAAGGCGCGCAGACTTTCAACAGAGAAATTAAAAGCCGCTCGAAAAGAGTTTGACTACATGCTGCAACAAGGTTTGTGCCGCCCATCCAAGAGCAGTTGGGCCAGCCCACTGCATTTAACCCAGAAAAAGTCAGGCGATTGGAGACCTTGTGGGGACTATAGGGCCCTCAACAATGTTACGGTTCCAGATCGCTATCCGATACCATTTCTGACGGATTGTAACCACATACTACATGGAGCTAAGATTTTTTCATCTATTGACTTACTTCGGGCATACCAGCAGATACCCGTACATGAAGCGGACATTCCAAAAACCGCCATTATAACACCTTTTGGACTCTTCGAATTTCCCTTTATGACTTTTGGGCTTTGCAACGCCGCACAGACTTTTCAACGTCTAATGAACACGGCGTTACAAGGGTTAGATTTCCTTTACTGTTATTTGGACGACATACTTATCGCTTCGAAAGACGAAGAGACACATCGAAAACATCTGTTCCTTCTTTTCGAGCGATTGAATGAGTATGGTCTACGCATAAACCTGTCAAAATGTATATTTGGTGTAGCACAGATCCAATTTCTTGGATATGAAATCAACTCCGAGGGAATGAAGCCTTGCACCTCTAAAGTGGATGCCATTAAAAATTATCCTGAACCTCACTCTGCTACCAGTTTGAGAAGGTTCCTGGGAATGGTTAATTTTTACCACAGATTCATTCCTTCTTGCGCAAGCATACAACAACCACTCACTAAGATACTTGCTGGCCACAAAAAGAATAGCACCAAACCTCTTCAGTGGACCGACGAATGTCGAGAATCTTTTTCCAGACTCAAGGATGCCCTATGCTCGGTGACTCTGTTAACACATCCAGATCCAGAGGCTCAGCTGAGTTTAGTAACGGACGCTTCAGACACGGCCATCGGAGCCGTCCTTCAACAAGAGATCGCAGGAGTTAAAAAACCTCTTAGTTTCTTTTCAAGAGCTCTATCTCCTGCACAGGTGAAGTACAGTGCGTACGATCGCGAACTTCTGGCCATACACAGTGCGCTCAAGCATTTCCAACATCATCTAGAAGGACGTGCGTTTCCTGTGTTCACCGATCATAAACCTTTAACATTCTGTTTCAAACAAAATTCAGATAAAGCCTCACCACGTCAGGCCAGGCAACTCAGTTTTATATCCCAATTCACAACGGACATCCGATTCATACGCGGAGATGAAAATGTGGTGGCTGACGCGTTGTCGCGCATCGACTCCATTACCTTTCCTTCATCCATTGATTATGAATCCTTGGCAAACACACAGGAAGATGAGGAATTATCCAAGCTTAAGACAGACACTAGTCTGAAAATCGTACAGCTGCAATTACCTAATTCAACCAAGACCATTTTTTGCGACATCTCCACAGACAAAATTCGCCCCTACGTTCCACAACAATTACGTAAAACGGTATTTACTTCCATCCACGAACTCTCACATCCAGGCATTGCGGCAACCGCCGAATTGGTTGCCGCACGATTCGTCTGGCCGGGTATGAGAAAAGATTGCCGGACTTGGGCAAAGACATGCCTAGCGTGTCCGGCTGCCAAAATCCATCGGCATACTCATGCACCTCTATCAACGTTTCTGGTACCCAGTCAGCGATTTGAGCACATCAATGTTGATATCGTGGGACCACTGCCACTGTGTCAGGGGTTTCGATACCTCTTAACGGCCGTGGACCGTTTCACCCGTTGGATCGAGGCAACGCCAATGGAGGACCAAACTGCTGACACCGTGGCCAAAACTTTGGTAATGTCGTGGGTTGCTCATTTCGGCATCCCGGGAAGAATAACTACAGACCAGGGCCGACAATTTGACAGCCAATTGTTCCGGAGTTTGACAACGTACTTAGGGTCCCAGAACCACACAACAACAGCTTACCATCCCCAATCAAACGGCTTAATCGAACGACAGCACCGAACCCTTAAAGCAGCTTTGAAGTGTCATTTGATGTCTCGGAATTCATCTTGGGTTTCAGCCCTACCGTTGGTGTTGCTGGGACTTCGAACGGCCCTCAAGGCAGACTTGGGTTGTTCGTCCGCCGAGATGGTTTATGGGTCCCCTCTCCGGCTGCCTGGAGAATTATTTGTAGAGTCCAAAGACGCGAAACATTCAGCTTTCCTCGAGCAGTTACAGAATGTTATTCGTTCGCTCAAACCAACACCAACCACGACCCACGGAACCAAGGCCATCTTTCAATCAAAAGAGCTGAGCACCTGTACACATGTTTTCGTGTACCAAAATGCTGTACAAACACCATTGCAGCCCACCTACAAAGGGCCGTACAAAGTTAGGGCCCGTGGTAAAAAATACTTCGATCTTGACATTGACGGATCCCAGGTTCCGCGGCGAGTGTCAGTGGACAGGCTAAAACCCGCATTCATGCTGCAGGATGAATGCCCAACAGGACTGGTCGTTCCGGTTTCAGCTCCTTCTCCTACACCTGCTGTTCCTGATCACGCTCACCCAGCTTCTCCTCCTACACCGGCTGTTCCTGATCAAGCTCACCCTGCTCCTCCTCCACCGGTTGTTCCCGACCATGCAGACTCCGCACCTCCTCCGCCTCCGGCGATAACAACGAGAGCAGGCCGTAGAGTCCGTTTCCCAGCAAAGTTTCTGGAATCCTCCAGTTCGGATCGCGGTCGCTAGGAGGGGAGTGTGTAGTGAAGTGAATTCACCGATTCCTGCGAGGAGACAACTCAACTCGGCAGAGCGAGAGTTGGCGAGAAATTAATTAAATTGAGTGTTCGAATGTTGCATTAAAGAGTTGTATATTATTACAAGTTTAATAAAATAATAAGGAGTCAGATAGTTGTGTTATTAAAATACTAAACACACCCAAAACCTACAGTACTAAAGGCTAAACTATATTATATGTTGATGTATTATTATGAGTTCATGTAAACTTAGCGGATATTCAATAGTTTTGAATAGGGATGCACCTAGAGCCGCTATATAGACAGGCCGACGCATCAAGATTAAGTTTCACCACTTTGGTTCCAATTCCTTAACTTTTACTTTCAAATTTTCATTGTTGCGGAGTAGGGTTACCAGAAAAAAGTTTTGGCACATTGCTAAGCTTTGCCAAATCCAGGTGCCGCTAATAATTGCTCATAGTGAAAAATTACCAAAACGCGATTACTGGCCAGAAAAGACAATCACTCAAACACACAAACACCCGCTGGATCCAAAGTGGTGAAACTTAATCTTGATGCGCCGGCTCGTATATATAGGGGCCTTAGATGCACCGATAAGCAAATTTGCCGATTACTGATTACCAATTTATCGGCTAATGATAATAGACCGATTAATCGGTAGAGCCGATTATTGATCATGATGAGGACTATTTTTAATATTACAAATTTCACCCTCACTGGTTTTTCCCCTTTCCTTTACAATTCCTATTTCAGAAATAGCCTCTTAGTTGTTCTTGAGTGAAATTTGTTTTTCTCCATTTTTCCAATTTTCTCAAAATACATAATTTCAAAATTTTATCAAATTTCTTTGAACCAATTATCATATTTTTGTGAATAAAATTGTACTAAGAGCCTAGACATGAAAATTATTATTTTTTTTTTTTTTAAAATAGGGAAAGCTGTGGTGAGCGCTTTAATTTAGGAGTGTTCTTGATTCAAATTAATTTTTCAATTATAAGTTGCTTTTTATTTCAAGTCTTTTATTCTTTGAAAATTAGAGGTTATCTAAGAGCATTAAGCTAAGGAGAAAAATCTCAACACATTGAAAATGCTGCAACATAGTCAAAATGTGTGTATTTATTCAAAATAGGAATATCAAATTATTAAATCATTTGTATCAACTGAGAGGACTATTATTATTATTATTTTATTATTATTATTACGATTTTGTATTTCATTCTTTGAATTATTATTTTCTTTTACTTACTACACTCACTTTCGTACTACATGTTATACTTGTGTTTGCAGAAAATTATTTATTTCTTTTTTTTATAAATTTATATATCGTAGTTTCTTGTTCAAGCATCCTTGAAGTATTTTTTTACTGATTATAAATGAAATGAAATATTTATGTTTTCGTATTCCAATTGAAAAGTTCCGGAATTTAACAGAGAGTTTTCTTTTAACATTCCAATCCGTTTTACGCATTGTATGGAATATTTGTTTTGTTTTTACTCTGTTCACTTTCATACTGCATATTATTCTAGAAAATTACATTTATTTACTGTTAATACAACTGTTTATCATAGATTCTTGATAAAGGTATACTTTAAAAAGTAATATTTAAAAAATATTTTTTTGCCGATTAATCGGAAACATTTTGCAGATTATTTATAATCGGCAAGTTGGCCGATTATGGCCGATTAATTGGTACATCCCTAATTTTGAACATCAGAGGGAAATCAGAGTATCATGTGAAATATTTTGATTAACTCTAAAAGCGTACTTTTTAGTTTTTTAAACTAAATTTTTAAATTATTCAGAATGGAATTGCCCACGTGATTGAAGAAAATATTTTTAAAAATGCAATGATGGTGGACTTACTCTTCGTATCCGATTCCAAAAGCCTCGTATGGAAACACGGGACCCTTGTCATCCGTGTCACCCTGCGTCCTATGAACACGATTCGCTTCAACTGAAAAATTGCAAAAAACGCATTTTACTTAGTTATTGAAAATGATGACATTAAAGTATAAATTGAAGAGGGAAAAAAAAGACTCGTTGAAATAAAATGTCCATTTTTAGGGAAAAATAAGAACACTAAAACAGCATTTAAACTGAACTAATAACAATAAAATTGCAATGCACTTAAACTTATTTCTGTATCAAAGCAAAATAAAGACGCCAAAGCATTGGAGGAATGAATTTTGTCTTGACCAAAAAAAAAAAAAAAAAAAGAAGACGAAAGAGAAAGAGAGAGAAAAAGAAACGGAGTAAGCATTTGTTTCACTGTATTACAGTATAAAGCTAAGAATGAACTCTATTTTCTTCCTTTTGCCAGAAATTTGAAAGTGTCTGCATTAGAAGGTTTATGGTTTTAAATGCTAAAATATATTTAAGTACTCTTTGTCACAACATCAATAAATAAATAAATAAATAAATAAATAAAATTATTTATTTATTTATTTAAGAAAATAAAATATTCGAGAAACTGAAAAACATGACGAAAATTACAGTAATATAAAGAATATATTTTATACGATATCAAAGTATTATAAAATCAATATACTGAAAGTCATTTACTTTACCGACATGCTCTGTAAACGCAACAGCCAAGAACAGCAGTAGAATTTTAATTGGCATTTTTTACTCCTGAAAATTAAAAGACAATTATTTTCAATTAAATATTTCATTTTCATTTTTGTTGAAAATCTATGCTCTTGCAAAATATTAGAATCAACTCAACATGTAAATCTCAAGTTTTAGTTATACGTTGAAGACAAAATAATAGCTAGGGATATTCCATTCTAATTCCATGGATAACTGACTGACTTTCTCAAAGCAAAACTTAAAGCATTTTGTAATATTCAGATTTTTTTTTTTTTTTTTTTTTTTTTTTTTTTTGTCGTTTGCTATCCAGGCTGGCAATTTGGGGTGCGCTGCTTCACTTTTCCAACTGTACCGTAATTTGGTGTGAAGTCCGACTTCCACAGTACACGCATGCCATAGGTACCCGTTTATAGGGTAAAGCAACTATTCACAACAACACATTCACACAAAGAAAGGACAGGAGAGAGAAAGCACATCCATGTGAAAGCCGGGACTCGAACCCGGGACCACGCCATCCGTGGCAGACTGCTCTGACCACTAGACAAGGTGGCCGACGTAATATTCAGATCAAATCATATATTATTCAATGAACCTTTTCACCTGGCTCATTCATTTCAAAATTAATTTTGGATTACTTTTTAAAAGTTCGTCTAAAACTTGGTAACTGACAGACGTGCTTTTCATTTGAGTTCTAGCCCCCTTAAACTTGTTTCGAAATGCATCATAAATTTAAAGAACTGAATTGGTATGAATTTATTTTAAACTGCCCAAAATAAAACCAAATTTTAAAAAGGCAAAGCAATCTGTTTACTTAAAGAGTGTAAAACATACGACCAAAATAATTAATCTAAGAGTTTAAAAATGTTCAAAATAACACTACGCTTCAAAAAAAATGAACTGTTGTTTTTACAGTATAATACTGGTAGCCGAGGTTTCAGTTTGAAACTGTAAAATGCACTGTAATAAACTGTAAAATTAGTAATTTTACAGTTTAGTACTGTAAAGTTAGCTGCATTATACTGTAAAAGCAGCATTCATTTTTTACAGTGTACGTATACATCAAGAAAGTGAAACATTAATTTAATCGTCAAAAATAAAGTCGCATTTATTACAGAAGCAAAAAATAAATAAATAAAACAAATCTATAAGCGCAGCCAGCATTTTTCTCTTGGGAGGGAGGAGTGATCATAACAATCGTTATTTGTACAGTCGAGCCAACTTACTGTAATATCGGTTAAAAGAATATCCCGCTTAATGTAATAACGTTTCAGAGTACAGTCAAGCCCGCTTAATGAAATAGGCATTTGCAGTGAAAAAATACTCTAATAAGAAGGATATTTCATTATCCGGGATCAAAATAATGTATTACAACGGCTTGGTACATTGAAAATGTATTATATTACACGGAATATTCTTTTAACCGATATACTAATAAGCGGACTCGACTGTACCAAACTGTTGATGAGTGTTATTTTGATCCCGGATAATAGAATATTCCTCTTATTAGAATAGTTTTGGGTGCCTGGCAAATTCGCTATTCCTTTAAACGGGATCGACAGTATATCGTTTACCATACTAGGATTGGAGATATGCCATAAAACTAAAGGTACTGGATCGTTAATCCCAAACCCTTTCCATCGCTGCTCCTCTGAGTAAATCCATGATCCATGACGATTCATTTTGCACGAAAAATAAATCTGCATATTTATAAGAACAACTTTCTCTTAAGGTAGTAGTCTAGTAACTTGGGTTCAAAAAACTGAAAAAATTTTTTTTTGCTTGATTTGAAAGTACAATCTCTTGAGAATATACTGTAAAAATTTCAGACAGAAATTCGAAATATTTCGGGAGTTATAGTGAGTTTCTTAGAGCGCCTCGGAGTCCACCCTTTAAGATAAGTAGTCTGGTAACTTGGGTTCAAAAAATCGAAAAATTTTTTTTTTGCTTAATTTGAAAGTACAATGCCTTGAGAATATACTGTGAAAATTGCAGAGAGAAATTCGAAATGTTTCGGGAGTTATAAGGAGTTTCCTAGAGCGCTTCGGAGTTTGCTGTTGAACTTTAAACGCGTTTTTCTCAAAACATTGTTTTTCTGGTCGGCCCGGGTCCTAACTTTTTTTCTACTGAACCGATTGCTTTCAAATTTTAACAGGTTGTTCTACACACTAATTGTTCTCGTCGGTACTAACGAGAATTTTTTTCATCCCTAACTTTTTATTTTACAACCCTTTCTTTGCTAAAATAAAAGGACTTTTTTTTTTCAAAGTCCGCCATTTTGTTATTTACCCTTGAAATTTAACTTCATAGTTCTGACCAGAATGACATGTCTATAGATTAAGAATAATCAAGAATATTTTATTTCAGATAACATCAAGAGCCAAAATCACCCGGGCCACCCACGTGCATTTTTTTTTTTTAAGTTCCAACTTCGAGTGACAATAAAAATAGTAATAAACTGTTAAATTTTTTCAAATAATTTTTTTTTATATTTTTAATATGTAAATAAAAACATTCTTAATATTCAAGATAATTCATCTCTATTTTCCTATAAAAAATCACCCTCCAAAGAAGTCATGAAAATAGGCATAAGTTACCAGACTACTACCTTATGCATTCCTATATATTACTATACATATGTATACTACATGTTTCATAGCAAGAAAATATTAAATTCATTAATAAAACAAAATTTGAATAAATATTAATTTAAAAGCAGAAGTATCACCGCCTAGGCCCAGAAAGTGTTTCTGTCCTTCTCGCTTGCCTTTTTAAAACCCTCTGTTGTTATTGCTGTTGTCGTGTGGGGGGGGGGGGTTGAAATGCGATGCAGCAGGCAAATAAGTGAGCGCATCTACCCAGTAAACAAACACAAATTTTCTAGCCTTTCCTTTTTACTTCCTTTTACGTAGTAAAGGAAGTATTGTGATCGCAAAAAAAAAATCACTCAAATTTGAGTCTAAATTTTGATTTTGCTCACCCCCGAATGAATGTTCAGTAGTTTTTTCGACCTGTCAGCACGTGCATATGTACCTACCAACATATAAGCAGCCGAAAAATCCTTTTCAACCACCCCCGAGTTAATTACGATGAGTTTTCTCGTGACGTCTGTATATACGTATGTGCGGATGTATGTGTGTAGCATAACTCAAAAACTACATGCCGTAGAAGCTTCTAGCTTGGTATGTAGGCTCTGAGGATGGTCTAGTTGTGCACCTCCCCTTGTGATTGCATTCGAATGTTCCCAAGGGGGTGTTTTACCCCTTTTTGGGGTAAATCAGTGTTAATTTCAATGCAGACTCAAGTGATATGAATTGGCGCTACCACTTGTCGATATGTCGCCAAGCTTTTGGTCGCCAAGTATTTGACGCCAACTTGGCGACAAATTTGGCGAAAAAATTATTTTTTGAATTTGAGTTCAACTTGGCTCTATTGGCGATATTTTGCGAAAAATTTACTGAATGATATTAAAATCAGCAATGTTTAGAAAATTAACCATTGTAAAATATTTTTTGCATTGTTTCATGGCAGATTAGGGAAGTAAATATTTGAATTGTTACCTTGCTCACTCCAAGCACTTTTTTTGACACTTAAGGCAACTACTAAGAAATTTACACGTAAAAGGAAGTAGTGTGGGGTCCATACCAGATTTTTTAGAATAAGATTTAAGGAATTTGTTGATGCCAATTTTACTGAAAAAGTTTTTAGAACTTTTCTGTTTATGTTTTCTGCTTGGACTCCAGTTGCCGGGTGGCTCCTTTTTCAGATTGGAAGCCTGCCAACGTCTCGCGTCCGGGTGCTCCCCATCTCCTCGGACTTGTTCACTGGCCCCTGCTCCTTCCCAATGCTGGTGCAGCGAGACGGAGTCTACTACAGTTCCTCCTGATGCACCATTATGCAGGACAAGCTGGCAAAGGAGCACACACACGCACACACTTTTTGTAATTCGTAATTGCGAAAGACATAATTTAAATTCTAGATGTCTAAATTCAGATTCATTTTTTATCATTGTTTACTTTTCTTGTTTTTTTAAATTATGAAGAATTCCTGTACTGTAGGTTCCTTCCTTTGCTGATTAAACCACCACAGTTTACAAAAGATAAATATTCAGGATGCACCGATTAATTGGCAGTACCGATTAATCGGCCACTTTGAAGATTATTAATAATCGGCAAAATCATGCCGATTAATCGATGGAAAAAATGTTTTTAAATATTATTTTTTAAAGTATACCTTCACTAAGAAACTATGATGAATAATTTTATTAACAGTTATCATAATCCTCATAGTTGCTATTAAGTTTTCAATAAATTATTTTTCCTATTTTGAATAAATATACACAGACAGCGTTGCTTCCTTTTTCACGTGTCAATACTTTTCTAATGAGTATAGTGCTTTTAGATAACCGCTAATTTAAAAAGAAAAAAGTCTTGAATTAAATGACGACTAATAATTGAAAAATTTAAATTAAAAGTGCTCCTAAATTAGAATGTTCACTACAGACTCCCCTAATTTCTTGTCTTGAATTTTCATGTTTAGTCAACATAATTAACAATTTGTTAATGCAATATAATTGACAATAATATGAAAATTGGTTCTAAGAATTTGGATAAAATTTTGAAATTATTTTGGAAAAATTAGAAAAATGGCAAAAAAAAAAAAACTCTCAGAAATAAATTAGGGTAATTCCATAGTGACGAACGTAACATTCAGAGCTGATTTTGTAACTGTTTCTACTTGTAACTTAAAGGATAAAAAATATTTTTTAGTTATACTGGTGGATTTACAATGTACATGATATCTATGCATCGTTTCTGCTAAGAATTTAAAACAAAATAACTAACAGTAGAAATTTTTTCAACCAAAATGGCAGTGTGACTAACGTAACATTTTTGTAACCCTGATAATGAATACTCATGTTGTGAGGCAAAAATTTCTTAAATTTAACCAAGTGTAAAAAATTGAATGATATATTTGAAAAATGTGTAAAGTTGGCTTTTAAAAACACAAAACACATTTATTAAATTTTAATTATTTTTAGTCTTAAGTGTCACTTTTACCCAGGATGGAGTGTGATTAACGTAACCATCGAATAACAAGCAGTAAACACCACTACAAACTATTTATTATGGCTAATCTCAGTGATAATTACAACACTTTTTTAATTTTTTTCAACTTCTTATGTTGTATGATTTTTATTTAATTTTTTATTTATTTATGATTTGATACTTTTTTCACTTCGGTTTTTTTTTTTTTTTTTTGCTTCGGCTGAGGTTGACATTTCTATGAAATGACCGATTACTATTTCTGAAATCGGAATTGTTAAAGAAAGAAAAAAAACAATGATTGTGAAATTGGTAGAATAAGAAACAATCATCATTATCATTAATCGTTTCAGCCGATTAATCTGCAATCAGTAATCGACCAACTTGCTTATCGATGCATCCCTAATTAATATAATACAAGATAAAATAGGCACAGTTACTTAATTTATGTTTTAATTCACTGAACTTCAATAAAATAGATCTTACCTTCACACTCAATTGCAATAGCACAATAATTTGCTAAAAAAAAACTCCGCACGATTTTCTAGAAAGCACACTCAGTATCCGAAATGGCTAACTGAGAGAAAAAGTTGTAGAATTTGTGAGTTTTACTTTCACATGGCGTCAAAGTAAACACACAATGATTTCAATTTATATTAATAGCTAACAGCTGCATCCATCTTTTGTTTGTATTCAACTCTTTCCTATAATCGCGACAAGTGTAGAAAAACATGTTTTAGAGAACCATGTAGAGTACAGTGGCAAAACTTTAACGCGTAATTATACCTATATTGTGCAAGTATTAGGTGACATTGCGAAAAACAATTTTAAACTTTGAAAAGTGAGAGTATGGTTAAGTTTAAGTGCCGCTTTAACTTACAAAAAAACAATAATAATTAATAAAAAAGAAAAAGACATAAAATAAAATGAATTTGATTCTATATATTGAACAACCAATATTGCTTACGGACGGTTAGTCAAATAAGGTCACCCTAAAGCTCATGGCATAATACCTCGCTCATTTATGATCCAGTTTGCTTAAACTTTTGTACATTCATCAGCTGACATTGGGTCGGGTTGGCCTGAACGGTAACACGTCATCCCGGGTTCGATGCCAGCCGTTCGAAGAATCACCGTGTTCACTAATGGGGACTGGTGCACGTTAAGTATGCTAGTGGTCGCAAAATCCTCCAAGTTCCCATTTCAAATCAAAACCTCTGAGGGTACTAGAACAGGGATTGCTCGGCTCCTGGTTTGAACCAAAGGGAAGAAGATTTGAAGACGATTTAGCTAATTTTTGTAATACTACACCTGAAAATTAGGAAGCGATCTAACGGATCTATATGGTCTTATAGTGCATAAATATTATCGATTTCTTATGACCGCCTTGATGTTTCCAATTTTGTTGTCTTTTCGATTGGCAAATTAGGACCACGTGATTCATTCCCACGTGGCCTATGAAATTTATTCTCAGGCATATGAAATTATTGTTTGCTTTTTTCGTATCTGTAAATAAGGTTTTTAATTGTGATACGTTTTTTTTTTTTTTTTTTTTTTTTTGTAATGTACTGTCGTCCCCGCTTAATCGGGTAACGAATAAACAAATACACCGCTTATACAAATAAAATATCCCGGAACCGAATATTTCCCATGCCATAGACGCAATGTTAAAGATCCCCGCTTAATCATATACCCCGCTTAATCGAATAATATTTTTTGGAACTGGAACTGACAGTATTCGTTTAAGCAGAGCAGACAGTATTATTATTTTTATAATTTTTACAAACAATAAATATCATGTTGCTGATATTTCGTTTTTTAATTGTTTTTTTTACACGGGGGGAGGAGAAGTCCTTCGGTTGGATATTTGTACGTTTTTATTTGATTATTTAGCTATGACTTCTCAGGTATAGTATATATGGTCAAGTCCTTCATTTAGGGGGGTCAAGGGGGTCAATCTCCCCCCCTTACTATAAGAGATGAATGTATGTACTTACAAGTGGGCGTGTTTGTTGTTGTTTTCCAATGAAACTGCATTGTGTTTATACCCACTGACCCCGCCCCCCCCGGAAAAACTTGAAATGACGGGCCTGATTATGGTGTACATTTCTCCAAATTTTTCATTATCCTAAATGCGTTAATGATTACAAACCATTTTTTACAAAGGAATTTTTTCAACTGAAGACATTTGCTTCATATTGAAAATGTTTTTCATTCTTGTCTCAATTTGAAATTAATAGTACCCCCCCCCCCCCCCACTCGTTGCAATTTCTCGGCAGTATCATTTATGAAGTTATAACTTTTAAGACTTGGGAACATGGGTTATCACCTGGCTGTAATCTTTGACTGAAATAACTTATCAGAAACAAATTCAAGTTGTAATTTGGTCTCTCCCCCCCTCCCCTATTTCTTAATTTTCTTTTCAATCAACCACTTCAGTGAAATTTTCAAAGAAGGAAAGGGGAAAAAGCACATTCACACACACGCTTACAGGTTTCATTGTGACATCCCAAAAGATTTTTGTGCTTGATAAATTATGATTGACAATTTGGATTCGGAGAAACTGAAGGGAGTACTACAATATTCAAGGATACCAAAGTAGGGCGGTCGTAGAGCTGAAATTTTTAGAGGGAGGGTTTTTTACGAACTTTTTTTTATGGAAGAGGTCTCCATGAGAGTGGGAGGGGTAGTGTGCCATTGCTCTTGAGGTAGATAGGTACCCCTGATATATTACAATAAGGAAGTTTCAACATATTAAATATTCCTGCTTTGACTACTAGATATTGTTGAGACACTTACAAAACCCAAAAATTTGCCGTCGCTGAAATTTAAAACACAATGATTGATTTTTAATGAATTTTTAAAAACACGCGTAAAAAAATCGCGGCTTGAAAACGAAACCTGTGACGTACCTGTTATAGCTCTACTTTTAGCGAAGATTGGATTCGTCAAAGGGCAATTCAATAATCTGCCACTGGTCTAAGATGATAGGCAAGGCCCGATTAAGATATCACGGGGCCCTAGGCCAAATACTTTTTTGGGGCCCCCTGTACTGAGGCTTTACAATTTTAGGCATCGGATAAAACAAATTTATTCATTGACTACAGTAATTTTAGCTATTTGGGGCCCCTAACTTGTGGGGGCCCTAGGCCGCGGCCTAGTTGGCCTATTCAGTAATCAGGCCCTGATGATAGGCACAGAGCAACCCCCCCCCCTCCGAGGTGATGTCTTCAACCTGTCATTGGTGTCAGCGTCGATTGTTTTAAGCTTCTGCGACGAAAACCATGTTCAAATTTTTCGCGAGGCATTACTTGCCGATTTGTATCTTTTTCCGGTAGCTCGCCTGAACAACCTACCTTCCTACCTATGACACTACGAAAAAACGGTTTCCGTTCGACCGATAAGCAGTTTCTCGCTTCAGAGTTGGTCTATATAGGGGCTCAGGTTGGTCGGGTTAGAGCCCCTAACCTCTCTATAGGGGCCTTCGGGTTGCCGCTCTGGCAAAAAAATCCACTAGCCTTCTGACGTCCCAAACGCTTGAATTTAAAAATTATTTAAAAAAAACTATTTGTCGTATCGCATTTTTTTTTCACCGATGATAATCATGTATGTTGTTCTCTCATGTAAAAATAAAAAATCGAAAACTTCCCTATTATATTTTCAATTGTTTTTTCCCCTCGCATTAGATGTAGATATGTGTGTATACAGAATTTGAGGTAAACTCACGGATTCTTTCTACTTTACTTACTTCACACAATCATTTGCACATACCTGTTAAAATGTACCCATATTTTCATATTCAGAAGGTATAGGGAGTTTGGAGGAAATAGAGTAAAATATACTTCTTTAACGCTATTATGCAGTCACTAACACTAACTTTCAAATATCCACGTGCAGAGATAAATGAATAGTTGCTATTTGCGTTTTTGTCATTCACATGTTTGCAGGTGATCTTGCCATCTTGCACGTAAAACAGGATCATGATCACACACCGTGACCGTGATGCTGGGATGCAGTAGTATAGCTTGCTTTATATCGTTTGCAAAAAGGGACATTTCGATTGCGAACGAGCTCAGAACTGCCTACTATGTGCCCTTCATTATGGCAATTCTCCCTTAATATACAGATTTCACACACATAGAGCTTTTTTAATGATTTTATCTTCCGTTATTATTATTTCTTATAGCTATTCAAAAACTAAAATTCATGGAGCTAAAAGCTAATGAGGCACTATTTCGACTTTTAAAAACTTCTACTTCGACTTATTGTTTATAAATGAACTTTTGATTTTGAAGGAGTTTGTTTTTTGGTGTAAATCGGCCAATATGATCATCAAAATTCTTAGTACGTCAGTTGTTGTTGCTCTAGGGATGGTTTTAGTTCGAAAGTATAGAGCATACAAGTGGGGAAAATGCAAAAGTAATCGTTCCATGAAGAATAAAACCGTGATTGTTACAGGTGCTAATTCTGGATTAGGTAAAGCTACTGCATTAGAGCTCGCAAATAAAGGCGCCAGGGTTATTCTTGCTTGCCGTGACCGAGAAAAGGCTCAGAAAGCATTGATTGAAATACGATCTAAATCTAGAAGTGGAGTTTTAAAAGTTCTAGAACTCGATCTTGCATCGTTTGAGTCCATTCAAAAATTTGCCGATGAATTCTACCGCAGTGAAGACCGACTCGATGTTCTTATCAACAATGCAGGAATTTTCAAATGCCCGTATATGACGACAAAAGAAGGCTACGAGATGCAATTTGGTGTCAACCATTTGGGTCACTTTTTGTTGACGAAACTACTCTTATCAAAATTGAAAGAATCGACGCCTTCTCGCATTGTTATCGTTTCTTCCGCTTTGTACAAGGGAGCAAAATTGGACATTGAAACTATAAACTCGGAATCTCATTATGACAAAGGCATGGCTTATAAAAATAGTAAGCTTGCTAATGTACTTTTCGGTCGCGAGCTAGCTAAACGATTGAATGGTACAGGCGTATCTGTATATACAGTGTGTCCAGGAATGGTTTGGACCAATTTAGGCCGATATGTATCCATTAGCTGGTGGAAAATGGCACTACTTGCACCAATAGCTTGGCTTTTCATCAGAACACCGTACGAAGGCTGCCAGACCATACTACATTGTGCTATTTCTGAGGAAGTTGAAGGTGAAAGTGGCTTGTGCTACAGAAATTGCGAGAAAGCAGCAATAGCACCTGTAGCTATGGATGATCTCTTGTCTAAAAAACTATGGGATTTCTCTGAAAAGTTATGCAAGCAGTAGAAGTACATAGTACTTAACAGACATAGTTTTTTTTTGCCTAGAAAAAGTATTTTTAGAGTTTAAGTTATTTGTTCAATTGACATTCTATTTTAGTAAGACGATAAATGTAAAAGGCTACTTCAGAAGCCATATTTGATGTAAATATTGTGTGTATATATGTTATTTGTTTGAAGATTCCATCAAAATATATAGTCAAATTTATTCTCATGTTAAAATGTATTTTAAATTTTAAAATGGAAATATTTGGCTCAAAATATTGTTGAAATTTATTTATTCTATTATAAAGATGCAAAGCCTTAATATTTTAGAAGTTTGTTGGACATACTGCTAACTGTTCTTCTAAAATTCCTTTTTTAATAAATCACTTGCGCAACAGCTTGTTTTTAATGTTGAAGGAACTAGAGTTAGTTAATTAGACGGTTGTTTAGCAATTTTTTTGCCATGATGTAATTATAACCTTAATTTAGTACCCATTGTTTAAAGCACCAATCCTATCACCTTAATTGCGTCCAAACATCTGTGAGAATTTCAATGTTATCAATTCCTTGAGATGCCATATCTGTATAACACCAACCAACGTTACATTTTAGGAGAATATTTTTTCAAAACCATGTCTTTTTTTTTTTCAACTAAATTATCCTGTTATTATTATTAATTTTATTATTGCTATTTCTCTTAAATGTATACATGTGTTTTGCTTGAATATCTACTTATTAATGCATATTAAGGACCACATTCTGTCCAAAAAAGTCAAAATGGCATTTAAAGTTATTTTTTTACTTCAGGATAAAGAACACCCCTTGAAGAGTTCGTTAACAATAAGCATGAGGCTTGCCAAGAAATATGGACAAACTCTAAAGAAGGGTTGTTGCTTTGTTAAAGTACAACTGCACATTGTTGTTCAATGCCTTCAAATGGGTTCTATTATCTATTTCAGCAGCAATGGTGCACATAATGTCTTAATGATAACTTCCAATGAACTTTATTAGGCCAATTTACTTCCAATAATTATAAAAATTAATGTTTTTCCCATACTATAATCAAAAAAGTAGAAGGTACACAAAAAAGTAGAAGGTAGTACATCAATTTAAAAGTAAAAGTGTATACATTAAAAAACTTAGAAGAAGATCACGAGGAATTGGGATTGAAATGTGGACAAAATGTAGTCGTGTCTGCTTATTAGAATACTAGTTAAAAGAATATCCTGCTTAATGTAATAAATTTTCAAGATTCAAACCGTTGTAATGTGTTTTTGTGTGTCTCACATAATAGAATATCCATGTAGTAGAATAATTTTTCGTGGCAAATTGGATATTCTTCAACTGTTAATAATATATCTTCTTCTGAAAATACATCTCATACAGAGGGGCGAGATGCACAGTTGACCATAAACTACAATTTATCGTACACAATGAGATATAAATGATAAGAATTAGAAAAATAGACCGTAGTGTCTATCAGATATTGCCAGGCGATATTTTTTACATTACTATTCCTAAAAGATAACTAAGTTCAAAAAAAAAAACAAATCAAATTTAAAAAAAAATAAAATTAGAGGGTATATGCTATTTTCAAAAAGAAACCAGAAGGTAAATGCCTTACACTCCAATACAGCCTTGATTCTTTCTCAGGCTTGCTGTGTAGAAAGAATTAATTTGCTGTTGAAATATTTTTAGAAAAAGAATTAGTGAAAGACTTATTTTCCAAACTTATTGCTTGTAGAGTTAGACTGGGACCACAAACAGCATCAAAGTAGTATTCTAAAATATTTTTTTACGCTAGAACAAATAGTTAAGATAAAATAAATAATGTAGCTCTAAAAGCTATATTTTATTTTCAAATTTAAATGCCTGTAACTGTTAATTATTGTTTATATTTTGAGCTTTAGAGGTTGCACCGGCTTAGTTGATCTTACTGCTAAAGATCATCTACTGTATGCAACAAACAAGGAGTGATCAAAAAGTGAGGTGGCTTTATCTTTTTATCAAAAAATATTTATTCATTCATTAATATTTATGTTGTCCCGTTCAAAGTAATTCCCTTCAGATTTAATACATTAGTGGCTATGCTTTTTGTGTTCGTCAAAGTGCATTACTTGAACTCTGAGATTGTTCAAGTTTGAGCAGTTTTAATTCCTCCATCGTTGCAAGTCTCCGCCCTTTTTACATGTTTCTTGTTTGAGTACAATAATGATGGGACTTGACAGGATGAATATGGTGGGTCAGACATGATTGTGATATTTTTTGACCAAAAACCAAAATGACACCTAAGCAATTTCGGAACTGACTCTGCTGACACATCCCATGCCCAAAATCTGTGTAAAATTGCTTGGCACAAACCAAAACAGATGTTACTTGCATCACAAGCAACTTAATTACTATAGTTAATATTTTGCTATTTTATATTATTACATTTTAGTACAGTCGAAGCTCGATATAACGACCGTCTCAGTCCTACAGAAAACGGTCTTTATAACAAGTGGTCGCTATAAGAGGTAGAACATAGAGCATATTGGGATACAGTCGGGGGTTTTCTCACCGGTCGTTGTATTAGGATGGTCTTTATAACGTGTGGTCGTTATAATGAGCGTCGACTGTATTGAATTTAATATGTTCATGATATCTTGATAAAATAAATCTTTCCAGGAGATAAGTTTGTATGCTACTTTGCAATTTAAAGGATATCTCCTCTCCCTACAAATACATAAAAAAAAACTAGAAATGACTTTTTTAAACAAAATCTTTTCTAATGCTGTGATCTTCATATAATTTATTGAATCCAGCCTACGTCATTAATTCCAAATCAGAATTGGATTGTTTCTAAATAGTCGTTCATGTATGTCTTTGGTTGTTTTTTTCCCAAAAAATATTTTCTTTCCTCTGCATTGTTGTATCAACAATCTATTTTTAATTCCACCCCAGATTATCAGCCGTCAGTCTTTAGCTCTATTGAAGTAGGTCAAGAAAAATGGTATGGAATTTTAATTTTTCTGTTTTTGACAAAGCACTTTACTTTACAAGAAAAACTTTCATGTGAAATGTAATATAAAAGTATTGTATTTTCAGAAAATTCAAGTTTCCCACCTGCACTTAATCATATCAAAAGAAATGTATGCTGTATAATAAATTTAGGAGTTAAAGAAGCTGTCTTGTGGACTTTGCATCAAATAAATTATGTAATCTAAATTTTTACCATTTTGATGTTTCAAATTAATCCTGTCTTAATGGCTGAAAAAGTGGTGCAGTTAATAATTTCTTTACATTCTGGCTTACCTGCAATTTTTTCAAAATCTAGTTTTAACTTAAAACATATGTAAGCTGGGAGCAACAAGTACCAAAACTGCAAGTAATTGTCTAAAAGAATGAAAAATGTAATGGTTACACCTAAAATGAACATTTATCCTCTCCAAAATTCACCAGAAGATTTGTGTTTGAAAAATATATTTAGTATTGTACAAGCTTCATTCAGCTCGCGTGTGCAGAGTCCAAGCTATGTAACATTAAAACTTAATAAAGTAGGATTTTCTTTAAACTATCAAACACTTCATATTGAAACAAACTTATTTTGCCATTATTTTACATTCTTAAATGCCAAGTTCAGCTACACTGCTGTGATATGTTGTGCCTAAAGATGCTCTATTTTTTAGCTTAGTACAAAATGTTAATATGGTAATCATGGCTAAAGTGATCCTCAAAACCAGATAAATTTCCAAAAGATACAGCAAGCAATGATTTCGAGCAAGACAATATTGGAGCCTGTTTATAAATGCAAAATGTTAAATATCTTTAAAACCTGACAGAGTTATCTATTGATCAATTGTACTGATGAAGACGTTCCATCATAACTATTGAAATAGCAATTAACTGCACTTTATTAATTGGTGCTTTATAGCGGCTGATCAAGCTTAAGCTCTGCCCAGGTTCTGATAAAATTTTGTTCCTTCCCCTACATACAAGAAAACCTACATTTTCAAGTACTTGCAGTGTACTGAAAAACCAATCAAACATTCACACCCATGTATTGTATGTAACCTCACCCTCCTAATTCCTAAAGTATACAGACATTGGAAAGTGAATGTACTTTAGCAAAAAAAAGGGAGAAAAAAAGATATTGATACCCTCTAGAAATATGGTGCTCAGCAGTAGCGTACATAGCGGTGCAGGGGGGGGGGACACGAGGTTTGAGGGCCCACAATTCAGAAAAATAGTACTATGAGTTACATAAGAGAATTTTTTTTAATAGCTTAATGGGGGGGGGGGGGGGACGCACCTGAGTCTATAGACACTAATGGTGCTCAGATCTATGGATCTATTTCACTGTGATTTTTTTAGGCGTGGTGCTTTATTGTTGTTAATTAGTTGTTCATTTTGTTAGCAAAAAATCAATTAACAACTCTTTTCTAAGTCCCTTGCATCAATTGTTAAAGTAAATACTATTGTTTCTATAATTAATTGGTTAATTAGAACTAAGAAACTATTAGTTAAAATCATTACAAGGAAAAAGGCAGACTAGCCAAAAACATAACTTGATAACTCCTAACTACAAGCAATTCACCATCTCCAAAACTGACTCAACCAACAACCCACTTCTATTGCAAAGCACACCTTCCGACTAGGTACGTGCTGATCTTCAAATCATGATGAAGTCATTGCATCAGCGTACCCCCAGCGGACATGCATAAGACCAATGTGCATGGGAACAACTTAACAGTCAACACATTTTGCTCTTACTTTAGGACAAGAGGCTGATGATTTTCACATATAGCACATAGGTTATATGATCTAACTTTAAAAATGGATTGTATCATTTCAATTTTTCCATTAGAAAGAAGTAGATTATTCATTAAGCTGTAGTACATACCATGAAAGAAGTATGTCACTTATCACATTACACTACTACGCTCTGTTTGCGTATTGTGCGCCTGGGAGTCACAGACGCTTCCATATGAAAAAGGGGAGATAGGTTTAGGATGTGCACTACCCGATGCCTTCAGCTTTTGTTCGCTTACTACTTCCTCTTTGTTTTTTCCCCCTATTTCGAGAAAGTCCGAAGGACTTGGCGCGTGTGCAGATGCGGCGGAGGTCGCACGAAAAAGTTTTATACAGTACTGCTCATTTCTTCAATGCATTACATAAAGGGATGCTTTTTTCTACAAGCAGACTGCAAAGTTAAATTTAAAAAAAAAGTTTTCTCATTAAAAAAAAACAAACATAATAACAAACGTTATTGCAGTGGTGATTTTCTGGACAGAACCATTTCTCTAAATCGTACATTTAATTCAATTACATCTAAGAAAATATTAGTAATTGAAAACTTCAATAGAACTTTTACAGAACATGAGACTTTTTGTCATAGTCGAAATGTTGCACTTGCACTCATAATTATTTTATTGCTTTCATGAATGTTTTAGCCATATAGTTAATTATAAAATGTATCGATTTTTATTAATTCATGTGAATTATTAAAAGTATAAGCCATGTATGAGCAAATTAGGTTATACTCTCTTTCATCACAAACATCTCAAAGACCCATGTTTTAGATTCGCTAAAAGAAAAGTTTTTTTGCCAAAAGAATGTTTCATCAATTGTTTAATTTGCTTTCATTCTGTTGACTTCATGCAGATATTTTTTAATCAAAAAAATGTTGAGTAATAAAAAGCTAATAATTAGATGTTCAATTATCTTTGTTCTGTACCCTCTTTTCATGTATTAAGAATTTAAATCAATGAATATGAAATTCATACAACAAAATAAAATTTCAGTGAATAGTAATTTATGTTTCAAGAAGAAAAATGTAATAAAATATATGTTTCAAAATATTGAATTCAGTGTAATGTTACCTTTTATTCACACACACATCCGGGGGGGGGGGGGGGATTGAATACAAGGACTAGGTAACTACAACTCAAGTGTTTCTAGCAAAACTGAACAAATTAATGATTTATTACAATTTTTGAACAATGAGAAGATTTTTAAAAAATGTCATTTTACCAACATTGCTAAATTTTTTAAGATTAGGTCTGTAATCTTTCAAGCAAAATTTTCCACACAGGTTTACATTTACCTAGCTGTAGTACTCGCTCCATGTTTTCAGGTTGCTTTCAAATTTTATTCAACCAAGTCCTAAGGAGATAGGCAAACTTGAAAAACATGTTCTTTTTCAGAAAAAAATGGGGTCCCACAATCAACAAGTTTTTATTATTGTAACAAATTAAATGTCATGTTTTGTTTGTTTAAATTCATAATTTATTTCAAATACATCGTTCCAGAAGTCAACTTTACATATCCATGTAAGTTTAAAGTTTTTCCACAGTACTTTCTTATTTTTGGCTATTTAAAACTTATATGTCAGCATCAGCAGCAAACATATTATATAAATTTAGTGCGTTTTAGATACCATATGAAATAAATATATATTACGCTTTTAGCTTAAATATATTTTTATTGATGAGTAAACATGCAAACCATAAAGGTTTTCTTGATTTACATACTTTGTCACACTTTTGATACAAATTCAATTTCAATTGAAAGCAAGATATCTTAGTGGTTTTATTTGGCTGCAACCAGGGGCACCCTGAATCTAAAATTTTGCGAGGTGGGAACATTCTCAATTTTACTGTATCATAAAATAATAATAATTAATTAAAAAATATGCATAAGTATCATTCAAAACAAAAAATAATTTAATTGTTGGATTGCAATACAATCTGATACTGTCGAAAATGTCAGTTGAAATTAGCTAAATAGGACATTTTTGGGAAGGTCACAGTAACTTTGCATGACCCTGCAGCGGGTCGCCCCTGAGTGCAATGCATAATTTACATAAAAGTACTCTAAAAAATAGTTACAAATTTAATAAAAATAAATATATTATTAATATTCAAATTAATTATTTGAATTTATTGAAAGCATATCAAGGAAATGTTCTCTGTTAACATGAACATGATGGACTAAAAAAAATGAAGGGCTGTGAATAAGAATACCCCTGATAGATGATAATAAATGACTTTAAAAAAGCTGATAAATTAATTTATAACAACATTTTTTTTTTCAGATATGCTTAGGAACAATTAAAGATTAAAACCAGTGCCGGATCCAGAGCCTGACCAAGCCAAGATGATACCCAGATCTTGGTAAAGTTTGATGTCCCTCTCACAAAAAAAAAAAAAAAAAAATATGCATATTTTCAAAGTAATAATTTCCAAAAAGGAAAGAAACAGAATTTTACCCTATCTTGGTAACCGTGAAATTGTGGTGCCCACGTCTACAGACTTGTAGGGCTCTGCTTTTATCAGGCTCTGGATGGTTTGGATTTAGGAAGAACAAGCCATAGCCCCTGCCTCGGGTGGCAACATCACAATATTTTTGTTTTCCCCTCTTGAAGCACAATATAAAAACTTGAGGGACATTGGGTTGGGATGGCAGTTTCCAAGATTCTTCCTAGCTCAGAAAAATGGGAGATCTGGCACTGATTAAAACGCATAGCTATCAACCCAGACCCCTGAGGAATGGATCTTGCATGCAACACAGATAAAAAAGTCATAGTTCATTCATGAAACAAATGCATACTCATTTCATCAATTCACTGCAGGGCAAAATTTTATTATTTTACAGAAAACTTTTAATTTTAGCAGGTTTCTATACAAAAGGACAATGTACATACAGTTTCACTGCATACATATGTATATTTAAAGCGACACTCAATGTACATTTATCTTTAAAGTCTTCTGTTTATTCATAAACATGAAGAAAAATATCAGATCTTCAATGGAAATGTTCAAAGTTTTTATGATAATGAGAAGATTTAAAACAATTGAACAAAATGTTTTAAAATGTTATATTTTTAGCAAGTATCAACAAACATAGTGCAGTAGCAAAAATAGTCCAACACTAAAAATACATATATTTTTGAAAGAATTGATTTAAAATGTCATGATCCATGGAGACTAGCATCATCACTTCTCAAGCTACAACTATCACTGTTGTAAGCAGGCGGGGAAATAAAGCTCACAGATAAAGCTGAAAGTAAAAATGTACACTAATTGTTTATATGTAAAAAGTAAATCATTGAAACATAATAGAAGGGCCAGGGGGAAAAAAGATGAAAGTCACTTTTTCGTCAATTTTGAGATATTAGCGCTGTCTAGGGGCTATGAAGGACTAGTATCATCTGGTAGAACAACAAGAGGGAAAAAAGATGAGAAGCAACCGAAATATGTATGAAAACTAGAAAAACTACATAAGGAGCTACAAGAAATCAAACTTTGTTCTTCGTTTTTCTCGAAATCGCTTTTTGGTCACTTTCATCTTTTTTCCCCCTGGCCCTTCAATTACATAATTTGCATTACACTTGATGTAATTGTCAATTTAAAATTTTTTCTCATAAGATCCTTAGCAAAATTTATAATTTCATTGCAACCTTGTGAGATGTTCAGTATACAGTGAACTCTCACTTATATACCGCCTCATTTATGCGCCCTTTTCACTTATACGACGATTTTGAATGGTCCCAGCACATTCTATAGAAAATAATAATAGTATCATTCATTTATGCATCGCTCTAAAAAAAAAATTTCACTTATGCTCCGAATTTTCGGTAAAATTTAAAAATAAAATTTATTTTCTCTAAAAAATAAACATTTTTCTTCACTTTCCTCTTTATCTTCGCCTTTATTGCTCACGGAAGGGAGTTTTTCCGCATGAACTTGAGTTCGGAGAGAGACAATTATATATTATGGATCGTTTTAAAGGGAACAGTTTGCAATTAGGTATGCTACAATTTTTGTTTTCTTTTTATCATCGTAGTTACGTTAGAGTAATTGCCAAATCGTAGTAATGTGTCCCTTTTTTATAGAAACATTCTTATTCATTCTCTCATTAGAATCTATGTTTCGTTTTAGTCCTTTAAATAGGCTTGGTCATTTATACGTCTCTCTCACTTATGGGCCTTTTTCTGTTGGCCCCTTGGGCCGCGCATAAGTGAGAGTTCACTGTATATATATATATTATATATACAGGGTGTCCACTCCTATCATGGACCAATAGCTAATTTCTAAACTGTTAGAGATACGCATATAGTTCATTTAGGAAAAAATCTCCAAATTACGAAAGGAATTTTGGGTCTATTCAATGTTTTTCAAAAAATCAAATTTTGAAAGAGTTACGAAATTTAAATTTTTATACAGCCCCCCAGTCCTATCAATCATGCTTAGTAAAACATTCTTGACACTCAGAGCGGGTCTAACGGTACGCGGACTAAGTTGCCGCGTGGGGCCTCGACGACCCGGGATGCGCCATGGGGCCCCGAAATTCTCCTAGAATCTAAAATTCGAATGCACTGGTTTTATATATAACTGCAACCTGTAGCTAAACGAACGAGCTTTTTTTCAGCCGGGGACTAATATATACCAATAGGCTAATAAGGTCCAACCTACGGGCCCCACTCTGAGGGCCCCAAATTTGTTTCATAAATATTTTAAAAGACGATGACCTACGCTCGACTGGAATTTATATCAATAGGCCTATGTGGACCGGCTTAGGAGCCACCAATTTCGTTTACCGTTGTTTTAAATTACGATATTATGCTATAGGCCCCCAAAGTTCGACTGGATTCTAAAGCTCCAATACGATGGCTATAGCTTTTACCAACCGGCTAAACTGCTGTTTGTTTTTTGTTTTTTCCCTTTTACAGAGCCGTTACCAGATTAATAAATGTAGTCCAATATGATCCGGTTTAGGAGCCCCCAAATTTGTTCCACCTCTAATTCTCGCGGGGGGGGGGATTTTTTCTCCTCCCTTTTTTAGAGAGGGGTGGAGGAGGGCCCTCAAAACTTTTACCGCTTGGGACCCCCACTTCACTTGATCCGCCTCTGTTGACACTGTAACGTTTAAAACTAAAAAAAAATCACTCTTCTACCACAAAAATTGACCGAGTTATGACGTTTTGAAAAATCAAGATTTTGCATTATTTCATGACGTCATTGAGAGATCATTAAAGGGACCGTATGCGAAATCCTTCAAGATCTTGATTTTTCAAAACGTCATAACTCTGTCAATTTTTATGGTAGAACAGTGATTTTTTTTTAGTTTTAAATGTTACAGTGTCAAGAATGTTTTACTAAATATGATTGATAGGACTGGGGGGCTGTATAAAAATTTAAATTTCGTAACTCTTTCAAAATTTGATTTTTTGAAAAACATTGAATAGACCCAAAATTCCTTTCGTAATTTGGAGATTTTTTCCTAAATGAACTATATGCGTATCTCTAACAGTTTAGAAATTAGCTATTGGTCCATGATAGGAGTGGACACCCTGTATATTGCTCAATATACTTGTACAACCACTTGAGACATTTTTACGCATACATTTGCACTTTATTTCCAGAATTTGAAACTTTGTTTCTTTCAATTTTAATACATTCGAATATAAGAAAATGTTATGTATTATAATGTGTAGTATCAACTCCCTAAAAGGTCGCCACTGGCGACTAGAAAATGTTCCCAACCTTGCTTGACCTTAAGTTGGGGAAATCTCCCTCCCTTCAACTTCAACAACATACTTTATTTATGCGGTTTTTATGGTCTTTTGATGTAGTATGTATTGAGCATTTTTTTACCCACCATGAAAGAATTTCAAATGACAGGCCAGCTTATATAAGCTGTTTAGCTTCAGCTCCCTTTTTTGCAAATTACCTTCCAGTTTGTAACTTTTAAATGCATGGAATAAAATCAAGATGACAAACCATCAATGTAATTTTCAGCATCTTCTTTGGACAGGAAGTAAAGGAAATCTGGCAGAGCACCTTTTATTGCCTGTTGAACTTGAGGCTTCAAGAGAAAGAACATTGAAGGTCATACATTGTATAACACATTTGACACAATTGTACAAAAAGTTACTTTTTATAATAGGGAGACAATTAATATGGTTATGTATAATTGTTCAGTAATTATTCATTTTGATGGCAATTCCATAATTTATATAAATTGAATGCCCTTATCACTTTTTATAATTTTAGCCTCCTTATTAAAAAGCAAAGATGCATTTACTTAAGACTGTACACTTTGCTCACTTTTGAATTTTATGTGCTGCAATTGTAAATTATTTAGTTATTTAAGAGTAAAAAAACTACATTAATACATATACATTTAACACCTACCTACATTAACTTGAATAACTACTTAAAAAATAAAATGCAAATTTAAATTTCAAACATAATTCATTTTTTACTTCAAAAAACAAATTCACCATAAAAATTTACGTTTATCACATTAAAATGCAGCTCAATTTTAAACATATTTTAAAAACAAATTTTAGGTATATTTCAGTAGCAACACATTCATTTAAACTTAAGTTAAAAAATGAAACAGGTAAATGAAAAATTTCACCACTACTGAAAAGAAAAGGGGGTACGATCACACTAGGCAACATAAAAAGTATTATAAACAGTGTTCATGTTCATTAAAAAAGCAAGCTTAGCTTTTAAAGCACATTTCAAAAAATTAAAAGAAAGAAACAACAACTACACACATACTTTTAGGTTAATAAATATGACTTTCACATTTTCAATCTTCAAACCATTTATTGTATTCTTCAAGCTCTGAAAAGATAGAAATTATTAAAAATTCTCATTAAAAACAAAACTAATTTGGAAACAGCAGCTACCACTGCAAAGGTTCATACCAAAGCTAAGGTGTAATCAGCTGCTGTCATATGTTCTCCATCTAACATCACAGCATAAATATTACTGTTTTGCTCATCTAAGTAAATAAATAAATAAATCAGAAAACAATTTTCAAAATCTTAATCATTTTAAATAAATGTAATACCATACATATAAAATAGTTTTAAATTTCTTTCATTCCTATTTTGCACACACAAAAGTTTCATATCCATTAATACAAGGGTGGTTCAAAAAGTTTTTAGACTTCACTATAAAAAATAAAATTTAATTACAAAATTTGCTTACAACTTTTTAAAATACAACCCTTTAACTGCAATATACTTGTCCATTCGGGAAAACTAGTCTTTAAATGGTTATGACCATTCATCTTTACTTAACTGGTACAGCTGCTTTCGATATTCTGTGACGGCTTCTTCTGCACTGCAAATCTGCTTCCCCGCATTTTATTTTTAATTTTGGGGAACAGAAAAAAACCATAGGGTGTATGATTTGGCGAGTAGGGAGGGTGCGGTAGGATTTCGAGAACTTTTGCTTCACGGAAAACCTTTCTTTATCTGAGCAAAATGAGTCGAATCACTATTGTGGTGCAGGATCATCCCACGCGTCCCCTGTTTGGGCCTTTTTTGACGCCACTTTTCCAGCACTTCTGGCAACACTAAGTCACATGCCATTCTGCTGTAACTTTTTTTCTGCCTTCCAGCACTATGGTAGAAATATGCCCTGTGTATGAGAAAAATTTTGCCATCATTCACTGTTTGACACTTCTAGTGCATCCGACCTTGGTTGGTGACAGATCATCTGGAAAGCACCAGGTCATGGACTGGTAAAGCCACATTTCGTCACCTGTAATTATGTCCCAGACACCTCAGTGTTTGCCATAGTTGATTTTTTTTTTCATCATGTTGCACCATTCCACACGAAAATTTTTTGGACGTCACTCTGCATGAGAGATCCATCTTGAGCAACGCTTTCGTAGCAAAAGGTGAGCGTGCAATTTAGCATTGAGGTTCTCGGAATTGATACTTAAGATGTAAACTATATCCTGATGTGTAATTCTTGGGTTTTCTCTTACTAGAAACCGCATTTTTTCAACATTTTCCTTCCTTGTCAAAGTGCTCGGATGTCCGCTTCTAGGGTCGTCTTTTAAGGATCTTTTCCTGTGCTTAAACTCGTTGAACTAATTGAACACTGTGCTATGTGAAGGAGCAATGTTTGAAAAAGTGGAAAAAGCTTTTGGAAACATCCTGCAGCAGTAAAACCTATTGAAAAATCGTAAAAAATCATGGTGGACCAAGCTTCTCTGTTCAACTCCATTGTCTGAATGCAGGAGCGCGTGTTCAAAAGAGGGAAGACCCTACACAGAAATTCTTCTGTTGATGTCATAATGCAGGGCTGCCAACCTTATTAGGGAGCTATGTGTAGTCAGAAGGAAAAAAAAGTGTAGTTTCCAGTGCTTAAGTGTAGTCCAGCACGGTCCCAGTAGCAGAAATTGCGAGACGTGAGACGTACGTCGCAGATTTTTCATTACTCTGCAGATAATTTTTAAAAGACAGAGAAATAAAGAAAGAAAGGGAGGGAAAAAGCAAATACAGCTCAATGAAAATTAAGAGAAAATAAATGTGTTTGGTGAGATAGTGATGCTCTTCATCTTCAAAAAAAAAAAAAAGGAAATTATCCAATGTTTTGTACCTTCATCATACATTTTCAAAATCCTTCCCTAACAGATTGGTAGGCAGATTAGCTGAGCGACGCTGAAAATCGAAAAATAATGGAAAGATATTTTGTGATTGGTTTACTTGCGATTCTTCCACTCCTGTAGAAAACATTTATGTTGGGGGTGGGGGGGGGGGGGCTCCTTGCTTGTAGTAAATGTAAAGAATCGTGGATTCGCTGTTAGGTTAACTATTTGTGCTTTTAAAAATAACATTTGTTTGAGATGTAGTGGTCACCAAAAGAGTTAATTAAGGAAAATGACTCTTTTCCCTTTGGGAGTGGGTGATCTTTCTTTTTTCCTATTATGATGGCTGTTTTTACAGACTGCATCAAGCATGCAAATGAATATTCGCCTTTTCTTCAGTTTCATTTCTTCCCGATTTTTCACGGCCAAATGTTTCGCTTTTCTCTTGCAGTTTTAATTTAAAAGAGAATTCAACTTTTAAAGTTAAAATAACTTCTTTTAAAAATGAAATAAGTTTATGCTAAAAAATAGAAAAAAAAGAAACCCCTCTCACTATTGAAAAAATTACGCAAATTCATGACAACAATAGTTTGATCTTGTAATATTAAAATCACACGAATGTTCTTTACGATTTTAATATAAATATTGAGTATTTTAAATTTTCGGATTCTCCATCACACATATCTAAAATCATATTTGTTTTGAAACATGAAGCCTGTGTTTCCCCAAAAATCGTACGGCCTGTTTGAGACTTCAATCCTATTACATCCTGTAATTATTTGATTTATTTTGAAAGGTGGAAGTTGCTTTAACTAATACTACTTCAAATGATTTGTTTTACTTTTTATTTCAAAAATTAATTCATTTTTTAAGCTGCAGTTACATATTTTTAGGAAAGTACTGAATTTTAAAAAACTATGCTCATTTGTGCATTCGTAACGTTGTTATTTTCTGTACAACTATCCACGTAGTTAGTTCATTTGTTTTCAAAGTAAATATTTTTTTTAATACTTGAATTTGATTTTATGTTTAACTAGCCGGGTACCCGGCCCTGCCCGGGTTTCGGCCGGGTATGGTGTTTTAGTGACACTCGTTCATGAATTTTTCAACATTAAAGTGCATATCTATACACACAATGGCTACTTCTGTAAACAATGGCAATTTTTTCTGGCAGGACAAACTAAAAAACTGTATTACACGCCTTAAATACAAATGCAAGCTACAAATAATGTTTAGGTAAATCGGAAATGTTATAAGCTTGGTACAGGGTGCGGCGGAGAAACTTGCAGACTTGAAAAGTCAACTAAGGGAAAAGTACATCATGTATCAGTTTACTACTTTTTATAAGATATGGTACCCATTCTGAATTTTTATATTAGTTAGATTTAAAAACTACATCGTGAAGAATGATGGCCCCTATTAATGATGCACTCATGTACCATAGATTTGTTGCACTCTTTCGAGCATATCAACTGACGGGATGTTGGTGATAGTAAGCCGGATGTTGTTCTCCAGGCGTTGCAGGGTCCGGGGCTTGTCGTTGTAAACGATCGATTTGAGATACCCCCATAAAAATAGTCACAGAGTGTCAAATCGGAAGAGCGGGCCGGGCACGGTACGTCACCTTTCAAGGTGACGTTATCACTCAACTGGTGAACCGCAGCAAGTTTTTAAGGATGAAACTGGAGTTCGTTGTGAAGAATTCGTCTCAGTGTCCAATCAAAAATCCCCAAAGCAGCAGCGTGTTTACGCGCCCCGAACGCCTGATAGGGGAAAAACGACTCCCTCACTTTTTCGACGTTTTCTAGGGTTCTGGAAATCCGTTGACCTCCTGGGCCTCTGTTTGCCACACTCTCACTTTCCCTGAATGTTTTCACCCACAAAACAGTCGATTCCCAGCCAGGAATGGGAACAACGGGCTGAATTTTGAACCGAGTTCGGAAGGCACGTTGAGTGGCGACCACCGAAGGATTATTTGAAAAGTAGGATTCGGCGGCGAACGCTCGTTGCTCCTTTGTCCAACACATGGCGAGAACTAAACTATGAGATAACAAAACTTCAGGACCCTCTCTTTAAAATGACTCTTCCCACTCCTTTCTGACAACTCCTTGCTAATTAGTATCTAATTAAAATCAGCAAGTTTCTGTCGCATCCTGTAAAATCAATCGCACTGGAGTCAAGTATTTCCAAACATTACACTTAAAATAAGTCCCATCATTAGTTTATATCCTTGTGACTGACTACATTGGTGAAAACATCTTATGTACCTAACTTAGAAATTTTTTGACTATAAACATTTTCTGTTCTTTAACTGTTGCCAAAATCAATTATCTTTTTATTTAGTCTCGTTAGCGATTATTGGCACAGATGAATCTAAAAATCTTAAGAAAGCAATAAATTTCATACTTACTCCAGAGAAGCCTTGGTTCACATTTTCATTATGATCACCATTAATATTGTTGCTGCATGGCACCAAATTTTTGCAACAATGGGTTGAAAATTTAATCATTTAATGGGGAAATGACATAAAATTAACTGTTTTCCATAATAACTTTTTTAAACTAAGCTCTTTAGAAATAAATTATAGCTTATCCTGCTCCCTGTTACTGTAGCTATCTACGGTGAAAAAATGGTTAAAATCGGTCCAGTAGTTTGGAAGATTACCCCGGACATACGTTTTCAAAAGTAGTCTTTTATGTATATAGATGAATTTCATACACAAATGAACCTAACAGTTGAAAACAATAGCTTTTACCATATAGGAGGACAGAAATAAATTTTAATTAAATTTAGTGTAGTGAATTCCTATAGTTTACATATTAATGTAATAAGCAATTAAAAAAAATATATTTACAATTCATTGAACACAATTTGGTGTTGAATGTAAGTAATCAATCGAATTTTCTAAATCAATTATTTAAATATTTATGGTTGTGTCCTAGAAAAAAATGTTCAGACTCTTCAAAAGTGCTTGATTTTAAGGAGGTGAAGTTTCTCCACTTCAATCAGTATTGTTTAACAGGTGTTTTTAGAGATATTTTGCCATACAGCAACCTTATCAGCAGCAAATGTGTTAAAAAGTCCTTAAATACTCCTCAATTTTAATTTAAAAAAAGGAGTACGCACCCTGCAAAATGTTTGTGTATTATATGAAAACTTAAAATAAAACTAACAAAAATTCTGCAGATTATTTCCAACTGACCAAATCAGTGTCGCAGACTGGCTAGAAAGTTTC